>JAVLVB010000780.1:236144-253442 GCA_032876305.1 Orestias chungarensis | reverse complement strand
AAGAATTTCTTCTCGACATTAATCTTCCAAGATTACAACAAGAACAGGTCAAGATGTTCGACTCTCCTCTTTCAGTTGTTGAGCTCAATGAAGCCTTACTACAGTTTTCAGATAATAAAGCTCCAGGACCAGATGGTTTCCCAGCTGAGTTCTACTGGGAATGTTGGACTATACCAGCACCAATATTCTATAAGATGATATCTGAAACCAAAGAGAAACACAAAGTTCCCTCAAATATGAATTTAGCTAATGTTAATTTGCTCCAGAAACCAGGGAAAGACCCTTTACTCCCATCCAGTTACCCTCCAATATCCCTGATACATGTAGATCTCAAGATAATCTCAAAAGCTCTTTCTAGAAGACTGGAAAAAGTAACACCTCTTATAATGCATCCAGATAAAACAGGCTTCATAAAGGAAAGACAGTCTTCCACTAATATGCTCAGACTAATTAATAATATAGACTGTTCTACTATCAATAACCTGGAAGCTGTAATTGTTTCATTAGATGCAGAAAAAGTTTTTGATCGTGTAAAATGGAAATTCCTGTTTGCAGTATTAGACAAATTTGGGTTTTTGTTCATCATTTATAAACTGGATAAGAATTCTGTATAGCTCTTCAAATGCTTGTGTACGAACCAATGATCAAAATTCTCCAACTTTAGTCTGCAGAGAGGCACCAGACAAGGGTGTCCACTGTCCCCGACACTCTTTGCACTATTTATCGAACCCCTAGCAGCTGCCATCAGAGAAAGCAGAGATATAAAAGGCTTCAGTCAGAAATATTGAACATAAGATAAGTCTATATGCGGATGATGTATTACTTTTCCTCCAGAACCCACGGGTCTCTCTAACTAACACTATTGCACTAATGAACAAAATCTCTGCACTTTCTGATTAATCAATTAACTGCTAAAAATCTATAGCTCTGCCAGTTAATTGCAGTCCTCAGTAAATATTAACTAATATGCTGAAGTCAGGAAACATTAGATACCTGGGAATAAACATCTGGCCCAGGCTCTCAGAGCTGACAAAGCTAAATCACATTAAACTTTAAAAACTAATAGAAGACGATCTTACAAGGTGTAATCTCCTGCCTATATCGCTCATGGGCAGAGTATCCACCATAAAGATGATGGTCCTTCCTAAAGTAAACTACCTATTTTCAATGATTCCATCCTCTGCTTGGTTTAAGTCACTAGACTCCTGTATCTCCAAATGTTTATGGAAAACTACACAAAGGTAAAGATGGTGGTGGTTTAGAACCAAACTTTCAGCACTATTAGCTAATAGATTGCAATACATCTCACATTGGTTTATAAGTAACCCATGAGATGAAGAATGGATGGATATATAACAAATATTCTGTGATAATCTGGAAAATCTGTGATTTACTATTTAATAGCCCGAGCATTAAACATCATAAAGGCTTTAAAAGCATCAACATCAGCTCCTCTCTGACAGCCTGGTGGGAATTTCTTAAAAATAACCAAATCCTCACTCTTTCCATGTAAATTAACACCCATTTGGAACAACCCTGACATCCTGCAAGACAAAACAATGCTAAACTTTACAGTATGGAAAAACAAAGGAATAAAGACTCTGGAGCACATAGCTCAACATGGTACATTTATTTCATTTGATACACTTATTACACTATATGGAATAAATAGCAACAGATTCTTAGAATACCAACAAATAAATGCAGTAATTCATGAAAAATACATTGTTAAGCAACTAGATCTACAGCTCCCTTGGAAGCAGAATTCTTAAACATCTGCTCCCCAAAATATCTCTCAAAAATATACAAACCATCATCCAAGATGGACCATTCCATTTCTTTACCATCTTTAAAATGTGAGACGGACTTATCGTTAGAATCAGATCACAACTTTTGGTGGCTAATATGCTGTAACACCTTTAGAACCCTAGAAACCTAAATCTACAACTTATACAATATAAGATTCTTCACAGAACTCATTACATAGGACAAATGATGTTCTAGATGGGTCTTAAACATACAAATATCTGCTCACAGTGCACAGATAACACACCTGACGATTATCTGCGTCCGCTATGGTACTGTGCACCAGTTCAGGGATTCTGGATTGAGGTTTGTCGGGATCTCTCAGTGTGGTTTAAATGTAATGTTCCAGCATGTCCTGCACAATGTTTGTTGGTAACCTGGGTGGCACCAGCATGGAAATTAATTAAACACCTAAAGTACTGACTGCCCTATGTATTGCAAAGAAAACTATTCTCCCAAACTGGAAATCAAGGAAGAAGTTATCTATTAATCAGTTTAGGAACCTTCTATTAGATCATGTCAGTATTGAAACAATGTCTTCCTCTTCAAAACATCATCTGACGGATACCTGCAATCTCTGGTCTTCTCTAATTATCTCCATCACATAGCGGGGTTGGTGGTTCATTGTCTCACTGCTCTAGGTTGCTCTAAGGTTGGCTGTGGGGGGATCTTGGTGTCGGGGCGGCACATCTGGGTCCAGGGGTTGGATAGCTCCCGGTTGGTGCGCCGTGTATCTGGTCCGGGGGTCTGCATTGGTGACCCGTGGGTGGTGCTATAAAATTATTTTTTGCAATAATATTGGAAAGTGTAGATGCATGTGTTCTGGACCGCCGCCGGTGATGTTCTGTGGACCTCATGGCGTTTCCTGCTGCAGGTCATGGTGACGGTGTGGAAGAAGGAGGCGGAGAAGGCAGAGGTGAAGGAGCTCGGATACCTGAGCGTCTTGCAGCAGCGAGAGCCAGCGCACACCTTCAGACACGACCTGAACACCTTCAAAGCTCAGGGTATGAAAACACACACACCTGCCAGGACTCGTAGAGCTCCGCCCCCCCGTAGAACCCGCCTGATGTCATCCTGAGGTCTCAACCTCAATCTGAACTTTTAACCACAAATATCCGATTTAACATGTGGAACTAAATCATGTCCGATACTTTCCGCGGTCTGAACACGTCGCATTTTATCCGACTTCCTGTCGTCATCGTGAGACGTGCGTCATAATCGTGCTGCAGAAGAAGCCAGACGTGGTAAATCTGGAACAAAAGACGTCCGAAGCGAGCGGTGCCGGGTTTATCTTTCTTTTTTTCTCAGCTTCCTTCGTCTTGTTCTGTTCTTGTGACGATACGCTCGGCTCCCGTCGCTTAACGACTTTAACGTCCGTCCACAGACGGCGGCCATGTTGTTACTGACATAAACATGGACGCTGCTGCTGGGAGACGTCTAAGTTCTTCTTCTGTTGTCGCGAACCGCTGTTTTTCTAAGTCAGGTGAATAGAACCTGATTCAGGCGGTTTCTGATGCCGGTTCTGTTTGGCTTCCTCCTCGTCCACAGTGAGCACCACGCTGACCGTCCTGCCGCCGCCGACCGTCCGCTGCAAGCAGATGACCGTCTCTGGGAAACATCTCGCTGTCCTGAAAGGTTCGATTTACCCCCAGTTCACTCGATTTGCGCTGCCTGGCTAAAGTATTCACACCCCTGAACCCTGAGGTTCTCGCCACAAACCTCAGTTCAGTTCCATCCAGCTTGAGATATTTTGGGATGGATTAGAGCCGTAGAGACCGGAACGGTCTCCTTTCGCCGCCTGACTGCTTTTCTGTCCGTCTCCAGTCCTGAACGAGTCGTCCCAGGAGGAGCTTAGCGTCCGGGACGTTCGGATCCTGCCCAACCTGAACGCGTCGTACCTCCCCATGATGCCCGACGGCTCCGTGCTGCTGGTGGACAACGTGTGGTGCGTACGCCGACCGCCTCCCCGCTCTGGGCGTTCCAGAGCCGCCGTGCTCAGCTCCGCCTTCCCGTCTTCTTATCCGCAGCCACCAGTCCGGCGAGGTCGGCATGGCGACCTTCTGCCGTGTGGACAGCAAGGCCTGCCGCCTTCCCAGCATGCTCGGCGCCTTGGAGGAGCACGACTTCCTGTTCCAGCTGCATCTGAACGACGTCCCGCAGGACGAGTCTAACGAGGTCGGTGGGCTCACTGGCGCCCCCCTGGGTGGCCGGAGGGGGGTGGGTTTAGTTTATTGCTCTGTCTGACGTTCCTCAGCGAGGATCCTGTTTTTGTGTTGGAGCTCCCCCTCCTGGCAGCTGTGAGAATTACTACATACTAGGGCTGCAACTAACGATTGATCGATTGATTAATCTCTTTTTATTATTCCTTTATTTAGTATTTAGTTTTCCATATAAGATATAAAAAACTAACTTTCATTAAGAAAAAGTAGAAGAGAATTGTGCCGTTCACTGAAATTTATTTAACTTTGTTTAAAGGAACAAAAGAGCTTAAAGAACACTTTCCTACATTTTCCTGCTCCGCCATCTTGCTCAGGGCAAATGTGTTTATGAGCCATGCGCTAGCAAAACAAGGCTAACGATTGGCTGATTTCTTCTTCTACTGCTCCACTGGTAGATCATAGCGTTAGGTAGCTCATTACTGCCACCTATTGACCGCAGATATAACAGATTGTGTTAAAAATAAACGCTTACAGTAAAACGTGATTATAAAGCATCTAATCCATGACAAAATTACTTCTCAACTATTTTAATAATCGATTTTAATTGATTAAATCGATAAGTTGTTTCAGCTCTACTGCATAGATTCATCTAAAGACCTGCAGCTTCTGGTGTCTGAGGGTCTAAGTGCTGCATAGCAGTGTTCACCCCGAGTCCTCCTGTGTTTTAGGGGTTTGAGGTTCCCTTGGTGGCGGTTCTGCAGTGGTCCACTCCCAAGATGCCGTTCACCAACTGCATCTACACCCACTACAGGTGAGCCGGTCTGATGTTCAGACATCAGCATCTCGTGTTATGTAGAGCTAAACCACACAGAGAGAGTCTGATAATGTGTTTTTTATTAAAATTACATTAGAGCAATAAAAAGAATCTTCATGTTCCGTTCAGCAGTTTTTGCATCAGTGCGGCGTGTCGTGGTTTGTATCAGGAGGAGGTCATGTGACCTTAAAACTGAGACAAAGTTAAAAACCACATTTAAAAAAATAAAAATGTGTATATTTTTCCATAAAACCTCTTAAGGCATGAACATTTGTGGTTCCGTTGGTTCTGGTTCTGACCCGGTCCCTCCTCTATCGCCCAGGCTGCCCAGCATCCGTCTGGACCGACCTCGGTTCGTCATGACCGCCAGCGCTCCCAGCTGCGTCAGGGTCAAGGAGCGCTTTAAGGTCAAATACGTTCTGATCAACAACCTGCAGGACTTCCTGGCCGTCCGGCTCGTCTGGACGCCCGAAGGTGAGTGGACACCTGACCCGGTTCTGAAAGTCCGTTTGACTTTCCTCCTCTGACTCCAGGTTCTTCTGTTTCTTCCTTCTTGATCCCAATCAGGGAAATTAACTTCAAGTTTTTCCCAGAAACTCATCAAAACAAAGTTTCAGGAACAGTTGTGGTTTTTTGATCAACCATCTGGAGCTGCAGAACAGAGACGGTTCTGGTTCAGCTACTGTTTGTGGCTGTGGATGAAAACCTGGGCCGGTTTCTCTCCCTCGTCTCCTCTCAGCTCTACCCTCTTGCTTCGCTCTCATCTCTCAGTCTCGGTTTGGTAAATGGAAAAATATCAAAGTTTTCGTGACGTTTTCTGAGAAAATCATTAGATTTGTTAAAGTTTTAGTTCTTTGGCTTTTTTTCAGATAATTTATTTTGTTGTGAACTTCAAGCCGTAATCCGGAAACTTTGCTTGACTCGTCATCGGTTCCTGATCCTAGACAGGAGCCACTAAATCTCTCTGATTTCTGTTAATCCCTCCACATCTCTTCATCTGGTCCTGGAAGGCTTGGATCTGTGGCGTCTCTGAATATATTATTGTTTCATTCGGTTCTGTTGTCTCTCTTAAACTGAGACTTCTTCTCCGGGATAGAAGAAGCACAGACCTCAAGTTGCTCTGTTGTTTTGTTGCCTGTGAAACTACTTCCAGTAAAGGAAGTGAGTAATGATGCATCAGTTTCTCACCTGATCGGCCTGCAGGACCAGCCGACCTGGACCCTGAAGCAGCTTCAGGCTCACGGTTTATTTCTGCAGTGAAGTTGTTTCTGTGTTCAGGTCGCGGTCGTGGTGAGGACGCGGCGCTGGCCGCCGTGGTTTGCCACACGCCGCTCAATAACCTGGGTCATTCCCGCAAAGGAAGCACCCTGTCCTTCAGCGTCTCCTTCCAGATCCTCAAACCGGGCCTGTACGAGGTAGGTGGAGAAGGAAACAACGAGGTTACACGTTACATCAAATCATGCAAAATTGGAGAGTAGTAGGAAAGACCGTCAGGTAATCTAAAGCTGGAAGCCAAGAACTAAAACACCTGAAATCTAAACGAATCTTGATATCTATTCTGAATTTGACAAGGAGCCAATGAAGGGAAGCTAAAATTGGGGAGATATCTCTCTTTTTAAGTTTCATCAGAACTCTTGCTGCAGCATTTTGGACCATCTGAAAGATTTTAACTGAGTTTTGGTTTTGGTTGCACACCAGTATATCATCAACAAGATATCAGTGTGTATTTAGATTGTTCGGTTCTACAGTACAAATGTTATGAACCTGCGTTTTTCACGCTAATCTCATATTTTAGTTTTTCACTGAAAACGAATAATTGGTACATAAAACGCTAAAGTTCATTACAGATGAGAATGAGCGAAAAAAACGAAAAGCAGGCAGATATTAATAATATTTATTATTAATTTCAGAAGGAACAGATGTTAGCAGATCTCTTCAGTCATCTGTTAAAGTTTAGATTTGTTTAAAAACATGAAAACATAGAATATTCTTTAAAAAAAAAAACTGTTTAAACGGCGCTAAAGCTGCATCAGATGAAACCAGAACCATTCATGGATCTAGATATGACTGTGGCTGTTCTACCAAAATTGTGCAGCCGACGCAGTTAGGGATGTGCGATATATCGGCGTCAACATCGGTACCGGCCCGATAACTTGGACTGGGCCGATTCTTCTTTTTTTTAAACAATATTGAGGTTTACAAGCTATTATTGCTAAATATCTGTAAATCCGAATCGTTTATCTCATATATTGATGTCGGCCCAGATGAGACCGACCTTGTCCCGCTAAATCCATCTCCAGTTGGATCAAGGTCTAAATCTTCAGAACCGTTATATTTAGGATTTTTTTTGTGTGCACACTTTCTTATTCACAAGTTTTGTGCAAGTTATTCTGTATTTATTACTGATTTTGTCATATTGCAGCATTAATTCCCTTCTTCTAAGAAAAATCTCTCCCTGGGGACATGATCTGTAGGTTTATTCTTTTTTTATAGACATAACCGTTTTCGTTCGGGTGGGTCAGCTTTAAGCTTCCAGCTCTGATGTTTCCTCTCCTTCCTCTTCAGCTGAGTCAGCACATGAAGCTGAAGCTTCAGTTCACGGCTTCGGTTTCGAACCCTCCACCCGACGCTCGGCCGCTCTCGCGTAAGAACCGCCGTCACAGATCCGGTTCTTGTTCTCCTCTCTGTTCATACGCAGTCTAGAAAACATCTTAGTTCACTTGGGAAAAGACAAAAGTGAATACTGAGAGCTCCCTGTCAGATTATTATCAATTAAACAAAACAAAAATGAAAGAAAACCATAAGATTCCTGAGGAATTGTAGGTGTCTGCCAGTAGATGAGGTCAGAGGTCATGTTGGTAGTTCTGTCTGAATAACGTGACGCCGACTTACTCAGAGTGTTTATTTAGCCATTGAAGCTAAAGTTAGTTTGTTTAGCTATAAATCTAATGCAGGATGGAGGTTTTCATTAGCATGTTGTCGTAAACTACTGAACTAAACCAATAGTAGCTAAGATGCTAATATTAGCTTAAGTGTGATATCATTAGTATGTGGGCTCTTACTAGCATAATGCTACAGTATTATAGGAATACAATCATGTCTTTTGCTGCGTTCTCACAGCAGGCTGACCTTTTTAGAGCCTTCTGAACGGACCAGTTCCGATATTTCTTCTGAAAATTACGATTTTTGCTTCTTCTGTATGAGAAACTTCAGCAGAAATTTATTTAATCTCAACAATAATTTAGCATTTTATCAACTTTTCTGTCGTGCTCGTGAGACGTGCTTCATAATTGTGCAGCAGAAGAAGGCAGACGTGGTAATTCTGGACGTAAACGTCTGAAGCAAGCGGTGCCGAGTTCAGCTTTCTTTTTTTCTCAGCTCCCGTCGTTACTGACGTAAACATGCCAACGGTTTTCTTCTACAGATTCAAGATTTCAGTCTGACTTGAGCATCCAGGTCCTGCTGTGAGAACGTAGCTTTGTGGCTGCAGATCCTAAGAAACTTGAAGGCTTTTGCAGCATCAGGTGTGACAGGGGCGTGGCTTTCTGTCGTCGATAGGTAAAAACAGCCCGTCCAGTCCGGCAGTCCGAGACCTTCTGGACCGCCACCAGGCCAGTCTGGGTCGGTCCCAGTCCTTTTCGCACCAGCAGCCGTCCCGATCCCACATCATGAGGTAAAACATGGAGTCCAGAGAAGCGCCGTGTACCAGGGAGCGCCTTTAACGTGTGTGTGTGTGTGTGTGTGTTTGTGTGCGCGCCTCCAGGACGGGCAGCGCCATGGAGCGCCGCGCCATCACGCCGCCGGTCGGCTCCCCGGTGGGCCGGCCGCTCTACCTGCCGCCGCAGGACAAGACGCTGCTGTCCGTGGACAAGATCGCCAAGCGAGAATGCAAAGTTCTGGCGGTGGAGCCGGTCGGCTAATCCTCAACGTAAAGACGCGAAAGCGACCAAGAAGATGTGAAACTACTGAACGGATGACAGGCTGGCGTCTGGTTCGTCCTGCTGGAGCCTCAGCGAGGGTTTCTGTCCGGTTTCTGCTGCAAACATCTCCGTTAAAACTAAACTCACTGCAGAAGATGGATGGACGCGTTTTAAGAGTATTGATGAAAAGTTCTGGTTCTGTCGGAGAACAAGGACGTAGAGCCAGAAACTAGACAGAAACTCATATTTGTTGTTCCTGCTTTACCTGCTTATATTTATTCTTTTATTGTTATTGCAGCATTAAGGGTCCAGAACATTTCCTCAAACTTGCTGAGTATTAAGCTGTTGGTTCTGAGCAGGTTCTGCTCAGTTTGCTATGATTCAGAGGGAACACCAACGGTTCTGCTGGTTCTGATCCGGGATCGGCCGTTTGCCTCTGACTGGCACCAAGGCTGCTGTTTTAATAAAGTGTTACCTCGTCGTTTCTGTAGTGTTTCACGGTGGAAGGTGTTCTTGAGCGGCTTCCTCAGTCATCTGTTTACAATCAGCACCGGTACCGGATGTAAAAACCGGGTCGGTCCGATCCAGAACCGGACTGATGGTCGGACAAACTTCCTGCTGAGATCTCTGGAATACAGGTTGATGTTTAAACTGCCTGGTCTGTCTCTTTCCTTTAGAAGCTCCGCCTCCACAGTGTGGAGTCTGACTACACCCAGCAGCTGACCAATCAGAGCTGCAGCCTCTTTTTTTTTTTCTCTATAGTGAAAATCAGGTGAAGCGCCGCTGAAGGCTGGACGCACAAATTATTATTTTAGAAATCAAATACTTATGTAAAAAACCAAAAAATATATATTTATATATAAATAATATATATATTTATATATAAATATATATATTATATGTAATATATTTATATTATATATATATTACATTATATATATAATATACATATTATATTATATATATAATATACATATATATATATATGTATATTATTTATATATATATATATATGTATATTATATATATAATGTAATATATATATAATATAAATATATATAATATATATATATATAATACACATATTATATATATATAATATATATATATTATATATATATATATAATATATATATATTATATATATATAATATATATATATATAATACACATATTATATATATATAATATACATATTATATATGTATATATAATATACGTATATATTATACATATATAAATAATATACGTATTATATAAATATATATAATATGTATATTATTTATATATATTATATATATATATAAATAATATACGTATTATATATATATATAATATACGTATTATATATATATATATATTATATATATATGTATAATATATATATTTATAATATATATGTGAATCGCCGACATTTTAAAGATGTTTATTAGTTTTAGTGCCTGCAGTTAACAGCTGTGAAGTGAGTTATTGAATATTCGAGGTAGCATTAGATCTCGTAACTTTCACTGTTGCTAACGCTGCGGCTAACTTCCTTTGTACTGGCGGCCATGTTGGATCCTGAGTCCCAGGTTTGTAAGGAAACTTCACAATTTCTTCAGAGATGGTAACTAACTAGTATTGTTATGGTTCTGTAGTTTAAATATGAGGAATAATAGCATTAATTATTGCTACCATCACTTTCTGCTCACTCTAATTTCACATGGTTTTAAACAGAAACATGAGCCTCAGATTTAAAAGTTTTGGCACCTCTACGCTCCACACATTGGTGGAAACACCACAGAGATTACATCCTAATCTGGATTACTAATCTCTAGATGCCGGGATCCTGCATGCTTTCCTTTTATTTACAGGCACTCAGATGGAAAATACGCGTCAACAAACAAACAGGAAGTTTCCCTGTTTGGACATTTGGGGAATTTCCCACATTTGCATGTTTTTTTTCCTCTCCAGACACGATTCAGCTTGTTTACGTGTCCTGGTGCTCAGACATTAGTGACAACGGGCCCGATTGAATTTATACAAGAGGACAGAAACTCCTTGGTGTTCCAGAAATACTCAGATGTTATCAGAGATGGTGAGGATGCTGAGTACAGAGAGCTGGAACAGTCATCTGATCATAAATGTGATTTTATGGATTTTCAGGGTCAGATCAACCTCCTATTTCTATCATGGGAGAATAAGTAGAGAAGGTTGAGGAATACAAACACCTCTGTGTTTATCTGGACAACAGACTGGACTGGAGACGCAACAGTGACGCCTCTACAAGAAGAGACAGAGCCGACTTCATGAGACTGTTACTGGAAAACAGACTCTCTTCAGTCAGAGGCTTATTCAGTTTAGTTGTAAAACAGACTGCTACAGAAGATCTTTCCTGCCCACATTCATCAGCATCTACAACAACTCCTCAGTTAAATGAGAAACTCCAACAACATTTAAGTTCCTTTGGGATAAATAAAGTATTTTTGATTTGAAGGACTTGAGTTTGGAAAACAACAACTATGATTTCCACACTAGAATGAATTAAAGTTCCAGTTCTTATTAATCTAAGTCGGCTCTAAATAAATTGGTTTCATTTTTGATGCAGCGAGAAGATGATGATGATTGGAGGAATCAGTTCCTGTTGACTTTGTCTCAGACTTGTCTGTTAAAAACAGGCAGCAGGAAGTGATTGAACACGTTTCCTGACGCTTTCTCGATCATTTATTATTAATAATAAACCAGTTATGAAAACACATCAGAGGCTTCGTTCACGTCTGGCTAACAACTTTCACATGTAAACTAGTTCTGATCTAAATCTCATGGTTTTTTAAGAGCGTCTGCAGTCCAGACAGTTTCATTTTATTTATGATTAATGTGAGACAGGCAGCTAAAGGAGATATGCAGTAAGACGTTTGTGCACTTCAGGCACAAGAACTTCATAGACACGAACCTGAACGTCAGAGTTGTGCAAACACCTGTATCACAGCGATACTACTACATAAAAAGACGCACAACGTTTTTCTTCTGTGCTTTAGGGGGTCGTAAACCGTTCACACACAAGTCCCATGGTCGAATTTAAACGACTACACTAGAAAATAAAAATTAGATATCAGCAGAAGATCTGAATTGAGAAGGGGTGAGAGAAGCTGAACCCGTGAAGCCAAGCAGCAGAAAAGATTAGCAGGATATCGTTTGGGTCCTGATTTCATGGTTGCTTGGTGCATGTCGTGTTTAAATGGCGACGCTGTTCTCGATGCCGGACGGGCAGAGGTACGTATACGGCAGCTCCAGGTTCCTGTTGCGCTCCGTGATGTCATCACTAATGGCCCGGAGTTCTGCCTGCACTTCCTCCACCAGCCGGCGGTGGGCGTCCTCCCTGAAGATGGCCTCCCCGTAGTGACACAGCGGCGTCTGTAGAGGGAGACAGCGACAGATAAACGTTAAAAATGTTCGTCCCGTCGGTTATTTGTTCCTGTTTTCCTTTTGTATTTGATTTTATTCATGAAAACTTTACAGAGAATAACGATTAATTTCACCGTCTCAACAGGAAATTTTGTGCAATAAGCAAACAAGACAAATGTATGTTTCCTGTGGGGTTAAAGTGTAGAACAGTCAGATAACGCTTTAGTTAGTCGCATAAAAACGTTTATTATGAAACTAAAGGTTCTGTTCTCACTGACAGCCTGAATACGTTACGCCCAAAATCCAACAAAGTTTCCTGCTGAACTACGATCTTTGAGCAAAATTATGACAGTATTCGTTAAAGAATTATAACTTCGTCTAGGAAGGTATGTGACTTTACAGCAAGTAAAAGGTTAATATTAATAAATGAGCTATGGTACGGATGAAGTGATAAAAACACAAAAATTATGTTTTTTTATGTAGTTAGTTTTTTACTGTGTCCTGTCTGGCAGCATGAAGTAAAACAGATTTTACCTTCACAAGTGAAGCTTTACAGTGTACACTGCAACGCTTCACCCTTCACAAGTGAAGCTTTAAAGCGTACACTGCAACGCTTCACCCTTCACAAGTGAAGCTTTACAGGTTACACTGCAACGCTTCACCCTTCACAAGTGAAGCTTTAAAGCGTACACTGCAACGCTTCACCCTTCACAAGTGAAGCTTTAAAGCGTACACTGCAACGCTTCACCCTTCACGAGTGAAGCTTTACAGCGGACACTGCAACGCTTCACCCTTCACGAGTGAAGCTTTACAGCGTACATTGCAACGGTTCACCCTTCACAAGTGAAGCTTTAGAGCGTACAAAAAAAAACTTATAAAAAGTAGCTTTGGGTATATTTTAAGTGGACATGAAGACAGGATTGGTAGGAAAGAGTGGAGGACAGTAGAGAACAATTAATGTCGGTAGAGTAATGGATCTGAGGTGCGTTTGATTTGTCCCACAGCAAAACCCGGCCGGATTGAGTCTCACAAAGTCAACGCCGGGCTGTGACAGCATGGTCAGTGCCATCAGGACACGGCTGGTGGAGTTGACGTCCGGCAGGAAGGAAAGGATGTCCTGCTCCGTCATGCTGCCTTTGGCCTGCGGGGGAGGACGCATCATGGCGGCCGGACAGTTGGGCATCCAGAGAGCGAAGTCCAGCTGCAGACAGACGAACCACAGGAAGCTGCAGCGTTACTGTCAGGGTGGAGCGGGTCGCTCAAACTCAACGCTGTCGACAACAGAGGCTTCAAATATTCATGAATTAATTAAATAATTAATTATTTTAGCTTTTATTTAGAAGACGATTGGAGTAACACACAAAAACACGTTTAGATTCTTACAATTAATAATTCTGGCTCTAATGGCGGTCCATACTCTCATAACTAAACATTTGGTAGAAGACATTTGTAAATTAGTTGAAAGTGGCTCCGGGTGAGTTTCATTTTGTAGCAGCGGAGGTGAAGGGGGTCTTTGATTGACATTAAAACCGTTAACCCACAGCTGTGACCCTGACGACGGGAGAAAAGGGAAGTTATTTCTGCAGGGGAAACTGTTGCTTTGTAGCGAGAATGTGGGTTCTCTCTGGGTACCACAGCTTAGTCCTTATGCTGCGTTCAGAGCAAATATTTGTTAACTCTTGAAGTTGGACGCGATTTTACATTTTGTTCACTTTTTGTTGTCAGACGCTTCAAACGCACATCAAGCGTCTCCACTTCCTGTCTCCTCTGGTCTGACTTCCTGTCTCAACTGTCTTTTTGTCCAATGGAGGATGAAACTGAGAGAGCGGCTCGTCTTTATCTAATACACCAAGAGAGCGTGGTTGTCGGCTGCCTCGGCTCCACATCTGTAACTAGGGGAAAAATCCAGCACCTGATCCCTTAAATCTCCCTTAAAAATAAACAATAATTATTATAACGATAATTGAAATTATCTTCTGTTTACGGGAGCGTGAGTTCCAGCTAACAGAATCTCCTGGCATAGAGCATAATGCAGCCACCGTCGTGCAGCAGCTGCAGGCAGGACTCTACCGATGGAGTTCTTGTTTTCCATATTTGAACTTTCGTCGCTCCTCCTCACGTGGACTCACCTGGGAGAAGTTGACGGCGGCGTGCAGAGCGGAGCAGCAGTAGATGATCATGGTGAGAAACTTGGACACTTCCTCTCTTTTCTGGAAACACTGAGGAAAACCTGGAATATAACAGGAGGAGGAATCAGAACGAAGTCCAGCATAGAACAGCCGAACGAGAGCAGGCGAGAAGTTTTTAACCCTGACATCACTTCCTGTCTCCTAGCAGGAAACAGTTTGTTTTGATCAGTTTAAGAACATGGGATCCAAAGATAAAATCATTTGACTCCAAGCTTTAAGTATTTCTGTCCAGTTTCTGATGCAAACATCTTAGTTCACATGAAAGAAAAAAACTAGGAACTTTTCAGCAAAATACAGGAGCCAGAAAAAAGTGAATAATTTTTAAATATTAAGAGAAAAGTTGAAGTTCCATTAGCAGATTTCTGTTTCAGTTAAAACAAGATAAAACAAAAACTTGTTTCCTGTGTTTTGATCCATTTCTAATTTATATTTCAAGTATCATTAATAGAGCTGAATCAACTAGTCGATTAAAATGGATTATTAAAATAGTTAACAGCTAATTTAGTCGTGATTAGTTGTTTTATTATCGTTTTACCGTAAGCGTCTATTTTTAACACAATCTGTTATATCTGCGGTCAGTAGGTGGCAGTAATGAGCTACCTAACGCTGTGATCTACCAGTGGAGCAGTAGAAGAAAAAATCAGCCAATCGTTAGCCTTGTTTTGCTAGCGCATGGCTCATAAACACATTTGCCCTGAGCAAGATGGCGGAGCAGGAAAATGTAGGAAAGTCTTCTTTAAGTGAACATCTGAGACCAAAACATGTCTGAGTTGAAGCAGGAGAGGAAGAACCAGCGTGGTAAAATAAGCTAATAAGAAAATAAAGGGGCTAAATACTGTTAATGAATTCAGTTCATATTCATTTAGAGTTGCAGGAGCAACAATAAAGGAACACATTGGAACAAGACGCTCACCCCCAGCAATGTCTACCACTTACTAACTCTGTTCTAAACATGCTGGTAGAGACACAAGTTCAGATTATTAGGAACAAGAATGTCCAACTAAGTCAGAACATTCACAATAAACATCTAATTAAATATTAGAGAATAATAAGGGCTGAGATTATTGGTAATATGCTGAAAAATCAATAAGTTTGACATAATTTTACCTGATTTCAGTATTTTTTACCTAAAAATGAACAAATATTTGAACTGTTGAGCTCATTTGTTACTTTAGACAAAGTAAAATAAATGACAGTGAACGGCACAATTCTTTTGTGTTTTCAATTTCCTAACGAAAATACATTATTAGTAGCTTAAATAATAGCTTATACGGGAAAGTAAAGGCTAAATCAAATAGTAAAATAGTAAAAAGTGATTAATCGTAAAAATAATTGACAGATTAATTGATTATAAAAACAATCCTAGTCGTTAATGAATGTTGTTCAATTCTACGTCATATGAAGAGTAAAAAGTCTCAAATGACGCTAAATAAGTAATGAAATGATTATTTAAATGTAAATGTATTTATTAAAACTAGACATACAAACATAAATCAATTATTACATTCAAATAAGTAACACGTTTTGTCAATATTCAAGAATTAAAACAAACTGCTTCATCTTGCAGAGTTGGTTTCAGCTGAGCTGTTTCCACCAGAAATAATTTCTGTTTTCAGGTTTTTTCAGTTAAATTGAAAAAAAAAAAAAGAAAAACATTTTAATCTGAGGAACAAGGATGCGCTAACTTTCAGCATTCAGCATGCATGTAGCGACAGTGGAGAGGAAAAACTCCCTTTTTCAGTTTCACTTTCCAGTAGCGTTGTGTCAGCTGACACCAGAGCAGGTGCAGCCTCGATGGAGGGAAGAGGACTGAAACGTTCTCGTACCTGCTGACACACCTGGTGCTCCAACAGGTGTAGAGGAACCCACCTGAGCTCTGCGTGAATCCGTGCGCGTTGATGTCGGTGATCCAGTCCTGGAGCTCGGAGTCGTCCCGGAGGTCTTCGTCTCCTCTGTAGTACAGACGGACCCAGCCCAGCGCTAACCTGCCTCCAACACAAACACCTCAGCCTTCCCCGCCCGTCTAACGAGCCAAGGTGCGTTCGTTTACCTGTGCAGCGCCTGCCACACGCGCAGGGCGTCCTCAGCGTAGAAGCTGCGCGGCAGCTCACCCACGCCCCGGTCCAGCAGGTCGTCAGGAACACACAGGGATCGATAGTGAATGGCGGCGGACGCTCTGCGGAGGATGTCCGGGATCGTCTTCAGACCAGAACTCACCGCCTGCAGAACCAGAACACGGTTTCAGCCCTGAGGGGAAATCTCCTTCCATTAGATTTTACATTAATTTATTAGAAAAACACTTAAAAAATCAAGTTTATAACATTTTCACAACAATTCAGATTTTCTAAACCATAAACTTAAAATGTAAATTCCTGTAAAAAGCTGCTGCTGCTGATTATGAAGAGGATTATCACCACCTCACCTGCCCCTAACTGGACAGATGGCGCCCTGGGCAGACAGCCACATGGACTTGTTACCTGATCAAAGACGCCGTTAGCGGCTAGCAGCGACGCTCGAGCCTGCAGGTTGATCTGCAGAGACGTCCTGAAGTGAGGCATCAGCAGCTGGAGAAACAGGAGGACCAGATTATGGTTGAAGATTAACGACCTCCGTAATCCAGACGGGAATCGTGAGCCAGGAAACCCTAATTATAATAATGAGAAAGTATCTAATAATTATGAGATATAAAATTGTTTTTTTCATCAGTGTGGCGGAAATTGGCTTCCTTAGAATTTCGTCTGTTTTCTGTAAGGAAAATGCAGAGAAGTGTTAAAAACTTGGTAATAGTTGTTTCCAAATGTAGGAGAATAAACCTGCTTCTCCCTCATAACCAGCAAACATGACATAACATAGCAGCATAGCTGAGCCAGTTATTTAGTCCCGTTATGCTAACTTAGAGTCTTGGACCATTTAAGGTCATCTATAACGTAGTATGAGCTAAATATGAACATTGCTTAGTTCTGAAATCCAGAATCTGTCTAAGAACAAAGCCAGTTGTTACTAACTTAAAGCTCCTGTAGTAAGAC
>JAVLVB010000780.1:223487-233707 GCA_032876305.1 Orestias chungarensis | reverse complement strand
TATATATATATATATATATATATATATATATATATCTATATATATGTATATATACTAAAAAAGTTAGCATACTGTCCTGTTTAAAAATGCACCTGGGAAATATGTACCATCCGATTTGTTCCCATTTATGGAAGCAGCATGAATCGGGTTTTCCACCTGTGTGAGATTTCACCTGGATTGCGATGGGCACCACCTTCCCCTGCTGGTTCAGGTGGAGGAGGCACAGCGGGGCGGACAGGTAGGTCTGCTTTCCGTTGATCTGGTTTCCTTCAAGCCCGTCCAGGAGCTTGTAGTCCAGCAGGAAGATGTTTCCTCTCTATCACATTCAGGAAGCGTCAGGTTTCTGAGATGAAATCCACGATAGCCACAAATCAAACTTACCTGAAGCTCCTCTTCGAGGGAGGAGCCTGCAGGCAGGAAGGGGCGGAGCATGTCTGAGGTGACAGCCAGGTTGGGCGGGACTATGCGCGTCCGGTGCAGGAGCAGAGGGTTGCAACCGTTCAGACACTGATGGCCGAAGTACCAATCCTCCATCCAGTGAGCTTTCACAAACTCTGAGAGACAAATTAAGACGTTTTTTAATCGTCAGGCAGGAAAGAAGCTGAGCTGAGCATCAGTCAGGGAAGCAGAACAAAACCAGACGAATAAAAACATAAAAAAATGAGAAATTTAAGGCTAATATTGATACGCTCACACAAACCTGACTAACTTCTTCAGAGTTTATTACAATGCAGCTTTAGCTGCTCTTCTCCACTTAGACGGAGGTCAGACACTGATGCTGGACGAGGACTCCTGACTTTATTTATGTGGATTCTGCTAATGAGACGCGCCCTCAATCAAACTTCTGTGTAAAGCGACCGGAAGAAGAACGTAGACGTCCCCCAGCAGCAGCGCTGTGTTTACGTCAGTAACTGTGGACGGACGTTAAAGTCATTGAGCGACGGGACCCGACCGTATCGTTACAAGAGAAAAAAAAGAAAGATAAACTCGGTACTGCTTGCTTCGGACGTTGTTTAGGTCCACATTTACTACGTCGGGCTTCTTCTGCTGCACAATTACGACACACGTCTCACGATGATGACGTTTAATGTTCAACGTGACAGTTCGGACGCTTTGAAAACGTTTCTGATTTGGTACCAGCAGCAAAAATCCGAAGTTTGGGGGAATAAAAGATTCTGAACGGAGTAATTTAGACCAATGGATCCTATTTAGGGGGGAACATTTTTTGATTTGGGTCACATTCGCTTGCTGCGTGATTCCAGCGTTTAATGGTGAGTAGTCATGTTCAAACAGGAAGTGTCCGTCCACCAAATGTTTCCCCCTAAATTTTGGCCTGAAGTTTTTGAAGATGTCTTGGCCTGCTGCACCATCAGGAGTTATTTTAACTGGATCCAAGGCCAGAACCAACTCCTGTCAACTGGCCCACACCATAATACTCCTTACACCCAACTTCACACTGGACCTAATGCAGCCAGACAACAATCCAGACCAAAATCTGAGAAAACGCACAATGGGATGTTTGTAGTTCTTACTGGCGACGTTGTTCTGGTGTCCACTGAGGGCAAAGACCGTCTCCAGCTCAAAGAAGCTGGTCCAGGGCTCGGCCCGGCCCGCAAAACCCTTCAGGTAGAGCGTGTTGACGGCCGGACTGAGGAAGGAGAGGGACATAGCTCAGAGACGGACCAGGGTCTGTCATCCGACCCACAGCAGGACGGGGTTTACCTCTTGTAGTTGTAGCTGAGGTTGGGCCCGAGGTCAGACATGCTCTTGAGGTCGACGCACTGAGGCGCACCTTCAACGAACCGGCCCCACCTGTAGACAGACCTGTTCCAAGTCAGCCCAACTTTATTTATAAACCACTCCAAGACAATCACAGTAAACCTGCTGTACAGAAACATATCTAGTTAATCCAAACAACAGTGGCGGCTGGCCAATAGGGGGCGATAGGGCATGAAGAAAGTTCAGCTGGGTTAAAGTTTTCAGGTCTAAGCTCAGGTCCCTGGTCTTAGGATGTGTCTGTTTTCACTGACTTTTTTTCTGTGTTCAGTTGGATTTATGTTGGCCAATCGTTTCTCTGAAGTCGTTTTTACACATTTGAGCCTCCAACCAAACAGACAAGGTGAAGGTGAAGGATCTGCCGCACCTGATGCTCTCACGCTGACGCTGCACCTGACTGAGGCGGTGCCGCTTCAGCCGCTCTTCGGTTTCTTCTGCCAGCAAACACACTGCAGGAACACCAGAGAGCAGAAACAGAAGGCCGGAGTCAGACCTTCCTGGTTTTCAGACGGATCTGCATTTCGTGTGAAGAAGAAACAGGGAGAAGCCGCCGTCTGCCGAGAGCATCCTCACACTTTCCGCCGCGCAGCTCCACATCGCCATCTGCTGTCCGCAGCCACTTGTCGCACAGGAACACCTGAGTTTCTGGATCCTCCGACTCTGGTTGCTGACCTTTAACACGCTGGCGCACCTCCACCCTGTGGCAGTGCCAGTCCACGTCGGGGAATCCAGTCTGCGCCTTCAGCAGGAGGCGAACCAGAAGCAGCCGACCCAGCGGACCGCTGGCCCGGACCTGGACCGTACACGCCTAACAGGAGACATAAAGGAGACCACCTGGTGAACCTTAACATCTCAGCATGACACATGATGATGAAACTCACAGATCCAGGCAGCAGATAACGGTCACAGTTCACTTTGATGGGCGGAGTCTCGTCCTGAGATCCAATCAGGCTTAGATGCAGGTGGCTGTAGGTCCCACAGGTGGGACCAGGCGAGGTATGGACAGTCACTTCAAACTCCTGACAGAAACCCATCCTGGGGCGAGACGAAAGTCTCAGACAAGACTTTAGAAAGTGTTAGCATGCTAACATGAACGCTTTAGGAAAGTGTTAGCATGCTAACATGAACGCTTTAGAAAGTGTTAGCATGCTAACCATAACAGTTTAAACTAGTGTTAACATGCTAACTCTAACACTTTAGAAAGTGTTAGCATGCTAACATGAACGCTTTAGGAAAGTGTTAGCATGCTAACATGAACGCTTTAGAAAGTGTTAACATGCTAACCATAACAGTTTAAGCTAGTGTTAGCATGCTAATTTTAACACTTTAGAAAGTGTTAGCATGCTAACATGAACGCTTTAGAAAGTGTTAGCATGCTAACCATAACAGTTTAATCTAGTGTTAGCATGCTAATTTTAACACTTTAGAAAGTGTTAGCATGCTAACATGAACGCTTTAGGAAAGTGTTAGCATGCTAACATGAACGCTTTAGAAAGTGTTAGCATGCTAACCATAACAGTTTAAGCTAGTGTTAGCATGCTAATTTTAACACTTTAGAAAGTGTTAGCATGCTAACATGAACGCTTTAGGAAAGTGTTCGCATGCTAACATGAACGCTTTAGAAAGTGTTAACATGCTAACCATAACAATTTAAATTAGTGTTAGCATGCTAATTCTAACACTTTAGAAAGTGTTAGCATGCTAACATGAACGCTTTAGGAAAATGTTAGCATGCTAACATGAACGCTTTAGGAAAGTGTTAGCATGCTAGCTCTAACACTTTAGGCTAGTGTTAGCATGCTAACTCATGCTAATTCTAACCCTTTAGACTAGTGAACTTCAGTCCTTTTGCTTTTATTAGTTTACGGGGCAGATCTGACACATCCAACATGGCCGACACGCTGACGTGCCGCTGTTGCTGGGACCGAAACGTGTGTTAGTTATGGTGGCGCACGGAGGTGAAGATGTCACTTTTCTGGAGGGACGGACTAAAAATCTGTCTTATTTACGGATCCTAAGGACGTTTGATTGTTGTTTTTTTACTTCAGCTTTTATAGTGTTAGAAATCTCGTCCTGGTAGTTTTGCCAAATATGGGGCCCAAAAACACAGCCTCTTGTTCTGAGGCCCCCACAAGCCTAGAGATGGCCCTGCGGTGATCCAACAGATTAAACCTCCCTGCTGATCTTAGCTCCAGTGTTCCAACTGCCTGTGAAAAGCCTCCTTTTTTTTCCTCGCCAACATTTGAATTGGAAATAAGCAACAGTCGGCGTGGGCGTGGAGCCAACAACCAACAACAGTGAACTCTTTGATGGTCCAGGTCACTTCCGCCTCTCTTGGTTACCAGCTCTGTGTCTTCTGATCAGTTCAGCTCTCGCCTCCTTGTTAAGACGGATCACAACTTTTTCCTTATGAGGCAGTTAATGATCTCAGAGGAAACGAGAGCTCATCATAAAAAAACTCATTAACCGCAGATGTTGATTTAAACCAGCAAACGGACCAGGCGGTTCATACCTGTGAAGATTTAGTGACTATACAAATAAAACAAACCAGATGATGGACCTGATTGGACCAGGCGGTGCATACCTGTGAAGATTTAGTGACTATACAAATAAACTGAACCAGATGATAGACCTGATTGCAGACCTGTGAGTATGCACGCTTATAGAGAACAGAACAGGCAGCTAATGTAGTAGGTGTGATGAGAAGAAGCCAGGTGAGCTTACCTGTAGAGCGGCGACTCCTCTCTGGCTCTGCTGGTCAGATGTTTGGAGTCTAGTGGCTCTCCATGCTCCGCCCACACTGACTGACTCCACATCTGACTGAGGGGCAGACTCAGGGCCAGGTGAGGCTGACGGCTCACACAAGATGCTTGTGAATGCAGACAAATTTCCAAATGGTTTTTGCACCTTTCACCTGTCCAATGTCTGTTCCCCGTCTGGACCAGTTTGTGTCTCTGTGGTTGTAATCAGATAAAAACCAGCACATGTAATGATATAAATGTCTAACAGATCAGTGTACTGTAGTGCACTTCTCACTACTGCAGGCACTGGTTTCATAGTGTAGCGGTTATCACGTCTGCTTTACACGCAGAAGGTCCTGGGTTCGAGCCCCAGTGGAACCATGTATCTTTTCCTTATTGCCAGAATTTGAGGGAGAATAGTGAGTAACACTTTGCTTCACTTTGAAATTCCCGATCTGTTAATGAATACATAAATAGATGTAAAGAATGTTACTAGCTTTTATGTAAAAAAACATGTTTTATTGGCAGAAATCTTAAGTGTCCAATAAAACATTTTTTATGACATAAAAGCTTTTAAAGTGACACTTTCCCAACTTTACTTACAGTCATCATCCAGTTTTTTTATTTACAAACTAGTTTTCTCTGTTGTCATCTTAAATTTATCAAAGATTTGAGTTTGTTTTCAGATTCTGAATTGTGTTCATTGCATATTTTCTGTTGTCAGCTAAAGCAAGTGGAGATGCCGGGGATTGAACCCGGGACCTCATACATGCGAAGCATGCGCTCTACCACTGAGCTACATCCCCCTCAACCGTGTACGCGATAATAAAAGGACCTAATTGGCCAGGATCTAGAGATGGGTGCAAAAACACCGATGCCCTCCAGGTGGCGCTCACAGACTGTACTTTTAACGAGTCCGACTGGACGGTCACAAACACTGAGAGAAAACCTGACCAGCGAAGTTTTTCACGGCCGCTGAGCTCCAATTATTCTGTAAAATGGGGCCTGTCGTTGACCTCTCCAACATGGTGGGCGCGTTTACACACTGCTAACCATGCAATGACAATTACACATATGTTTTATACAGAGCAGCGTCAACTGTTTCGTGTGAGCTGCGATGGCCGAGTGGTTAAGGCGTTGGACTTGAAATCCAATGGGGTCTCCCCGCGCAGGTTCGAACCCTGCTCGCAGCGATGTGGATTCTTATTTTTGTTTTGAAACCTCAACACGAGCTGTTAAGTTTTATTACTGCTACCAAGGTCCGAACAGGTCTGAAGGGGTCCAAAAGGGTCACGTGGTATGAGGGGGGGTGGGGTTATCTTTTTACAAACTCCGCCATGTTTTTTACGGCATAGCGGCAAGACAAACCCCAAAAAAGCTCAGTGTCATGCGTGGAATGAACTAAAACCAGTCTCAAATAATTGAGTTTACCCAAAAAAGGAGGTGAAACATGATGGCAGAGTTATTTACCTGTACAATTGCACACATGAATATGTGGTCTGGGTGAATGCTGCCACCTACAGGAGGCTTTAGGAATGTTTAAAGCACTGCTAGCGGCAGCAAAGGTTTGAATCCCACAAGAGACATGAAACAGAAAGTTTTGATAAACCCTGAAATCGGTGCAGAAATGTGTAAACAAAGTAAAGAATATTTAGAAAGTAGGAGAGAAGTAACGAGAAATTGATAATTATGCATTTCCGTCCTTCTGCTTCCTCTTTCCATGGTTAAAATGAAAAACAAAAGCCCCCGGATAAATAACCTTCTATTCCTAAAGGAAACGTGAAATCCTGAAGGAACACAACATTTGGAAACTGCTCAAAATGACAGAAAGTAGAAAAAAAGTTTTAGTTTACCAGGAATTGTTACAACCTGTGAGGAAAATTTAGGAGCTGTAAATTTAACTGGAAAGTCTGGGAATTAAAATAAAATGATTGGAGTGATTTGGAGCTGCTGAGAAATGTTTGGAGGTTTTAGAAACTGTTGAGATTTTTCAGGATTTTAGTTTATTGATTGATTTATTGGACATTTGTAGGGATAACAAAATGTTAGGAATTGAAAGATTTAGGAGTTGTTGGGAATTGTCACACATGGTATGTAGAAATTATAGAATTGTGAAATTACAAACTCTTCTGTCTTTTCTGCGTTTGGATGACTTTTGGGGAAATGCAGTCAGGTTTTTATGAGACTTGCTCATAAATTGAATCACCTTTCTTACTTTAGAGGTGAATCTGGCCGAACTGGAGGCTTCGGATCGTCAGAGCCGTGCTTTCATTGTTTGTTTCTTAACTGTCATGGACCCAGGTCCGTCTGCTCGGGCTGGCCTCAGTCCTAAGGACCAAATGTTCTGCCCCCCTGCAGCGCCACCAGCTGGCCGAGGTCTCATGTGCTTCGCTCTGAGCCAGGCGGCTCTCACTTTCATGGTATACAAGGTCAGACACGTCCTCACAGGCGCGTCCATGTTTATGTCAAAGGTCTGTGATCGGGGGCCCAAAAGAATAAAAGGAGTTTCTGAAGAAACAAACCAAAAAAAAAACGTATTTCTGTTTAGAATCAGAATCAGAATCAGGCTTTATTGGGCAAGTATGCTCACAGATACAAGGAATATGTTTTTGGTTACACAGATGATTGCAGTGCACGAAAAATAAATTTATAAGTTTAAATTTATAAGATTATAAAATTAAACTAAATAAGTTATCGATCGACTAAAGGGTGAA
Source organism: Orestias chungarensis (assembly GCA_032876305.1). NCBI lineage: Eukaryota > Metazoa > Chordata > Actinopteri > Cyprinodontiformes > Cyprinodontidae > Orestias > Orestias chungarensis. The sequence goes on along the minus strand of JAVLVB010000780.1, from coordinate 226,476 downwards.
TCCCTCAACGACTGGATGGAGTTCAACTTTCTAGCGATGTTGTCGACGTCAGTCTGTCCCTCCCAAGTGTGCGTGCTGAGCGTCTCCCAGCATGCATCAGTCCGCATTACGTAACCATGTAGGGGGGTGAGCCCTCCCTGAACCCCATTGAGATGCATTGTAGGCTCCAAAATGTGAAAAAAGAATCTCAGTGTAAGTCGAAGCGTCTGGGGACGATTCTGAATCTGACTGAGATCACCCCTGAGGGGGCGGGGCCTATGGTTGGAAAGTGACATTCAGGCTTCTGATTGGTCAGTAATATGCACACCTGGACTGGCAAAATTAACTCTTACACCTTCTTGTGACTTGAGGAGGGCGGCTCACTATCGCCCACAGCTGTATTCATCATTGAGTGCTTGTAGCTCCACCTGTGGCGACCACGCCCACTTACATTAGCTCCATCGTTTACTGACCACGCCCACACACATTAGCTCCATTGTTTACTGACCACGCCCACTTACATTAGGTCCATCGTTTAGTGACCACGCCCACTCACATTAGCCCCATCGTTTATTGACCATGTCCACACACATTAGCTCCATCGTTTGGTGACCACGCCCACTCACATTAGCTCCATCGTTTACTGACCACGCCCATTTACATTAGCTCCATCGTTTAGTGATCATGCCCACTCTCATTAGCTCCATCGTTTAGTAACCACGTCCACTCTCATTAGCTCCATCGCTTAGTGACCAAGCCCACTCACGCTAGCTCTAGCGTTTAGTAACCACGTCCACTTACATGAGCTCCATCGTTTACTGACCATGCCCACTTATATTAGCTCCATCGTTTACTGACCACGTCCACTTACATGAGCTCCATCGTTTACTGCCAACGCCCACTTATATTAGCTCCATCGTTTACTGACCACGTCCACTTACATTAGCTCCATCGTTTACTGCCAACGCCCACTTATATTAGCTCCATCGTTTACTGACCACGTCCACTTACATGAGCTCCATCGTTTACTGCCAACGCCCACTTACATTAGCTCCATCGTTTAGTGACCATGCCCACTCTAATTAGCTCCATCGTTTACTGCCAACGCCCACTTATATTAGCTCCATCGTTTACTGCCAACGCCCACTTATATTAGCTCCATCGTTTACTGCCAACGCCCACTTATATTAGCTCCATCGTTTACTGACCACGTCCACTTACATGAGCTCCATCGTTTACTGCCAACGCCCACTTACATTAGCTCCATCGTTTAGTGACCATGCCCACTCTAATTAGCTCCATCGTTTAGTGACCACGCCCACTTACATTGGCTCTACCTGCGGTGGCCACGCCCACTCACATTGGCTCCATCGTTTAGTGACCATGCCCACTCTCATTAGCTCCATCGTTTAGTGACCACGCCCACTCACATTAGCTCTACCTGCGGTGGCCACGCCCACTCACATTGCCTCCATCGTTACTGACCACGCCCACTTACGTTAGCTCCATCGTTTAGTAACCACGCCCACTCACATTAGCTCCATCGCTTAGTGACCACGTCCACTCACGCTAGCTCTAGCGTTTAGTAACCACGCCCACTCACATTAGCTCCATCGTTTATTGACCACGTCCACTCACATTAGCTCCATCGCTTAGTGACCACGTCCACTCACGCTAGCTCTAGCGTTTAGTAACCACGCCCACTCACATTAGCTCCATCGTTTATTGACCACGTCCACTTACATGAGCTCCATCGTTTACTGCCAACACCCACTTACATTAGCTCCATCATTTAGTGACCACGCCCACTCTCATTAGCTCCATCGTTTACTGCCAACACCCACTCACATTAGCTCCATCGTTTAGTGACCACGCCCACTCACGTTACCTCCTGCTCCTCATCCCAGCCTGTTTCATTAGTTTTGTGGCTTATCTGTTTTATTATCAGACTTTTCTTGCACGTCTTGTTTTCTTTGGGGAATTTCCTACTGACGTCGTGTGACGGCCTTAAGGGCATGTCCTATTCTCCATGTGTAGCGCCACTCACAGGCCTGGGGGAGCTACGACAACGTTTTGGGCCATCTTAGTGTTTTATGTGAACAGAATCACCCGTATCAGTGGATCGACCACGGACTTCTCCAACCAACAGAGATCTCATCCAGAACAAGAGAAACAATCAGACATCATTGAAATATTTGCTTGGGTCTTATTTTTCCAGGCAGAACTGCGGAGGCTTCTTTAATCTCCGCTCTGGTCAGCGATTTCATAAATAGTTGACAGAAAAGAAAGTTTGTATGTTACATTTTCAAACCTTCCAAGGGATCTTGCTAAGTATGGTCAAGTCTTCTTATCCTGAGACGTTCCTGCCAGGTTTGAACTTTGACCTGAGGATTTCTGAATGTTTTGCTAAAGTTTAAGCTGCTCGGAATCGGGTCAGTGGGAAAGTTTCGGTCTGGAGGAGGTTAATGTGTCACTGAGGCGAGGAGGAGGAGAGGAGGTCGCTCTGGGTTTCATTCATTTCCATCTGAGTTTTCCAGTCATGATCTCCAGCTCTCCTTCCTGCTGAGAGCAGAGAAGCTGCTGCAGGGTTGTTTAACCTGACGCTTCATTTTGCTCTTTGGGAATTTTAAGAAAAAAACTAAACAAATCAAAATCAACTGATTGGAGAAAAACCTCTTGAATTCGGCGATATGTGGTCACGTGGTGCATGTAGCTCCAAACATCTCAGCACGTTAAGTCAGTTTGAACAGCTTCTGGTGCGAAAACCACTTTTTACACTTTCCCCCACAAGTTTTCTTATCTAACATGAGAGAATGTCTGCAGGGTTTCATACAAAAACCTCAACAGAAGTAAAAATCCTGTTACAAAGAGGAAAATATGTTTCTGTATGAGATGTATGCTAAACTTCTGTAGAAGACATAATTATTATAATTTTTGCTTTCATGCAAACTTAGTTGATTATTCTTGTAGTCTGAGAACTTTTATCTATAATTCACTGATTAAAATATTC
>JAVLVB010000780.1:195417-223387 GCA_032876305.1 Orestias chungarensis | reverse complement strand
ACACACACACACACACACACACACACACACATACACACACACACACTCCCCAGCCAGTACGGCGTTCCTCAGCTTCTCTGTGATGTAGTCCGTGTGCTGCGACGTCTCCAGCGGCAGGTAGCACAGGTAGCGGCGCAGAAGGCGCGCCACGCTGCCGCCGCCCCGCCGTGGCCCCCCGTCCGCGCCGAACACGTCCACGGGACAGCTGGGCAGCTGCTGGTAGAAACCCACGCGGGCGTGACTGGCCCAAAAAAAAATAGAAAATTATTTAAGTTCAGAATGTAAGTTGTGATGGAAATTTTAAAACACTGAATCAGACAAACCGTCTAAACCTGCCAAGCTTGTAATGAGCAGCTAAAACACAACTAGCTAGTTAAGTTAGCAAGTTAAAATGCTTAATTAACAAACACTGGAAATATAAAATGTTACTGTGATACGGAACAGTCAGCTAACGCTTCACAACAGCAAAAAAGAGTTTTACTTTTATCAACTTACCGTAGATAAACTTCTAAAAAAAAAAAGTGGAGGGGACCAAATCGGACATTTGAAAAAGTGCCGGGGACATGTCCCCTGTGTCCCCCCCCAAAATTACGTCCTTAGATGTTTCCCTTTGTGTTCGTCCGGTCTGAATCTGGTCTGATCATCCAGTATTTACGTCCCTTTGTCTTTTTAAGGTGTTGTTATGTTGAATTGAGCTGAAACAGGTGATAGATTTAACTAATTAAAATCGATTGTTAAAATAGGTACCTGATAATTTACTTATCGATAAGCTGTACCTAACGCTGTGATCTACCAGTGGAGCAGTAGTAGAAAGAAATCAGCCAATCGTTAGCCTTGTTTTGCTAGCGTACGGCTCATAAACACATTTGCCCTGAGCAAGATGGCGGAGCAGGAAAATGTAGGAAAGTCTTCTTTAAGTGAACATCTGAGACCAAAACATGTCTGAGTTGAAGCAGGAGAGGACGAACCAGTAAAGGGTAAATATAGTAATAATAAAAGTGATCAATCGTAAAAATAACTGACAGATTAATTAATTATGAAAATAATCGCTAGTTCAGCCATAATGTTTACGTTCATTATTACTGCCTTGAGTTGAGCTTTTTTATTTGATTTGGAAAATTGTTGGGATCAAACTATCAAGTTATTATTGATGGAGGAAAACAGGAAGCATGGAGGATCTACAGGAAGTAGAAAGCTCCATTAAAGACCTTTAAACAATCATCTTTTCCAATATTTCCCCTCTAAGATCCAGAATAATAAATGTGGGGCGGGAAGTTCAGAAAGGTTCGTCTGTCTGGGACCTGCAGCGTCTGATTCAGAGCCATGATGTAACGAGGACTTGAACCCACAAGTAAGAACGTCCCAGATTCGTGCAGCTTGCCTCAGGGTGGTAAACCGAGGCCCACACGTTCTTAGTGGAGTTCACTGGGGGCAGCAGAAAGCTCCAGTTGTCGCTAATTTGCTGAATTATTGGTAAAATTATGTTTGTTTTCCAATCAAGAACTTTTTGTTTAAGTAGTTTTAAACCATAAGCGTGTAAATTTGTGAGCTGAGGCTGCAGCCTGGCTTACGCAACACAGCATCCAGCATCCTGACGTCCTCCCTCCTTTTATCTCCATCCATTATGGACAAGTCCCCCCACCCCACCGCTGGGCTCTGGCGGTGCTTCTATCAGCTTAAGTATGAGATGGGAGACGAGGTAGAGAGAGGAACATTAACAGCAGGAGGAGACTGAGAGGGAGGAGGAGGAGAGTATTTATAAGAGGAGAGACGAAGGATCCCGACACAATAACAGCCACTGGGAGACAAAGGAGGAGGAGAGGGAGCCATGCTGCGGAGGAAGAGGAGCGTGTCGTTTGGAGGCTTCGGATGGTGAGTGGTCCGCTTCCATTGTTCCGCCTGTTCGTCCACATCTGAGAGTGACATGGCAGCTCCATCAGATCCTGAAAGAAAAACTGCTGCTGCACAAAAATCACCTGAAACGCCCAAAACTAAAGCGGCTGCTGTTCTGGGAACCCTCCGCAGTTCATGCAGAAGCGCGTCCGTCTCTGGAGATGATCTGGATAAACATGCTTCATCTGTAGTTAGTGTGCAGTTTCAGTTCTGAACTTTGTGAAACAGAAGAACTGGAACATTTACGAAGGCGTGAGCTGAAACGTGACAACAAAAAAACGACTTTTCTGGACGTGATTAATGTGTTTTAATGACCAAAATGATTCATGTACAGCACGGGTGCCAACACTTTTAGAGCTTACAAGCTACTTAAAACATGAGCAACCCAACCATGCGTGCTTAAATGTGCATCAGTTTGCTGCTCGGTATATAAATATAAGAATAAACGGTAGATGAACGCAGCCGTCTACATGCGATCGTGATCGACATCTTTGGCCCTCCAGTCTCCAGATATCTGTCTCTGAAATACAACTTTCTCAAACAAAAGATAATCCTACAGATTTACTGAATAAATAATTAGTCACACGATAAAATAAAAATGACATTGTTGTTGAGTGAAAGCAACGCTAAACGTTAGTCTGATCAGACCTGAAACCTTTCAGCCAGACGGGAGGGTTAACGGGTTAAATCCGTCCTGCCGTGTGTTTCTTAACTTCTTCTCTGTGAGCTGGGAGCAGGTTTCCACTCGGCCGCGGTTAATGAGCAACTTTCCGTGTTCCTGGGAATTTGAGGCAGCGGCGCCTGGATGAGAGACGGAGGCCGCTGCCCGTCACCAGGAACGGTTAAAGCGCAGCATCCAGGAAGGGAGGACGTTCATCACGAGCGCCAATTATCACATATGAGCTAATAAATCTATCATGGTAAAGCTACAGCAGCTAACGATGCTACATTGGCCATGAACGTTAAGACGAATCCGGAGCTTTTTTTAACGCTCTACTTACACATTCAGGACCTTAAACGTTTTATTCTGTACATATTTAACCCCAGTTTTTAATGAATGGTGCTATGATGTTGCTCTAAAATATGGTTAAAACACCGAAAGCGTCCAGTTTACACGCAAAGTCCATGCCGACGCGCGTCTAGGAGCGTCCAAACGTATCTCGGTGCGTCACGGGCGTCCCAACCAGAGCGTTTGGAGCCTTTAGATTAGGGGGGCTCACACTTTTCAAGCTTTTGAGCTACTTAATCCGTGACCAATCTAACTACCCCCCCACCCCCCACCCCCAAAAAAAGCACAATGCCTATTTATTTTATATTATTTAAATCATTTTTATTGTATATTTTGTCCTTTTACGATGAAGATAATCTAATTCTAGTCTATAACACATATTAGTTTGTCTTGCATAACTGCATTAACCCACTGTGGAATGTGTGATAAGTCTATAAATACATACATATACATACATATATGTAGACTTCAGGGGGGTTTGGTGCTGCCCCGGCCTCTAGCTACTCTAGCTCTGCCTCTGCTAAGAGAGACGGGGAGACTCGCTAGGCGACACCGTAGTTTGCTAGGACGGCTAACGCTAAGCTAACGTAGAGTTAGCCTGTGTTAGAGTGCTTAAATGTGCATCAGTTTGCTTGCTAGTATGCAAATAAAACAATAGGCAGATGGATGGATGACGTCATCTACTTCCTTTAATGCCGTGCTATCGACCGGTCGATCGTGATCAACGACCTCTCGGTACCAACATGAATCTCAGCCTGACTTTCTGACATATCTGCATGGATGAAAGATCACCACCTCCAACTGAACCTCTCCAAAACTGAACTGCTTGTCATCCCAGCCAAGGAAACTATTCACCACAACATCAGCATCAGGTTAGACTCCCTATCTGTGGCTCCACTAAGGTTGTTAGAAACCTGGGCGTCATGATCAATGATCAGCTGACCTTTGTGGATCAGGTTGCCTCTGTCGCTCGATCGTGTCGCTTCTCTCTACCAAACATCAGGAAGATTCGGCCATATCTAACTCAACATGCGACACAGCTCCTAGTTCAGACCTTGGTCATTTCCCGCCTTGAGTACAGCCACGCCGTCCTAACAGGTCTTCCAGCCTGTGGTGTGAGACGCTACAGATGATCCAGAATGCTGCAGCTCGCTTGGTTTTCAACCACCCAAAGTGATCGCATGTCACACCCCTTTATACTGAACTCCATTGGCTTCCCTTAGCTGCACGCATCTAATTAAAATCACTAATGCTGGCATACAGAGTGTTTGATGGATCAGCGCCGATCTACCTCAACATCCTCTTAAAGCCTTACGTTACTGCCCCCCCGCTCCGTTCCTCCAAGGAGCTCCAACTAACGCAACCAAAGCCCCGTGCAGGTCAATCTAAACTCTCTCATTTGAGGTTCCTTACTGGTGGAACGACCTTACGTGTATCAGAGCAACAGATTCACTTTCCACCTTCAAGAAATCCTTGAAGACTCTCCCCAGAGTATCTATTGCCCTGAAAGATCTAAAAGCACCTATTACCCCCCCTGATATTAGTTAGCACTCAGTTTATGGTACTTGGGCCTCCTGTGTTACCTAAATGCTGTAAATGAGCGTCATCATTTATGTTAAATCCTCTTTTTGTAAGTCGCTGTAGATAAAAGCTTCTGCTAAATGCATAAATGTAAATGTTTTGAGTAACCCTGGTCTAGAGCAACCGACGCCCAAAACTCTCGAGTTGGGAAAATTAAACTTTGGCCGCTTGAGCGTGGACCAATCAGAGAGCTCCTTCTATGTGACGCAGAGACAAACTTTCCAACACGGCGGAAGATTCTTGTTTCCCTGTCAGTCGACTCTGAGAGTGAAGATGCTGGAAAGTGTTTCAGCAGTTGCTGTATGAACCGTGACGGTCTAGTCAAAGCGCTGACATCTCTCTGCTGTAGAAACGAAGGACTTCTCTCGACATGTTAATCCAGACTCACGTCTGGTAAATAAGGTTAATGGAGAAGGCCGCAGTAACTCTCTTCCTGCTCCTCGGTGACGTCCTTCTCCTCCGCCTGTTATCAGCAGGACAGCCATTAACTTCCTGTCCTCTCTGTGTCTCCGCAGGATCGATAAGTCCAGCGTCAGCGCTCTGAGGGCCCGGTGAGTCCCGGCAGGACGGGTCCGTCTTTACCTCGCTGACGAGTCGAGTCCAGAGGGTCAAAACCAGGGACAGAGGAAGACACTCGAGTCATTATGAACAAACTTAAACTTTTAAACCAGGGACTAGATTTGGGTCCAGTCAGCTTCACCAGAGTTAAGAGGCAGGACAGAAACTCTGGTGGTAATAAAGTTGTTTTACTGCCAATAAATGCAGAAGAGAAACAAACGCTCAACACAAATATGTGAATCCAACAATCATTTACTTTAGTAACATAAACTATGATTTTAACGTCAGCTGCTGCTTTTCTGTTTTCTTTGCTGACGTTTTTTTTGTTGAGCTGATATTAAATTAGCCCAACAGATGAATCAACTTAAATCAATTAAGTCAAAAATAGTTTATTTATCCCAAAGGGAAATTAAATACATTCACGTAAATCTTCCTTCTATGTGCTAAAAAACACCGACTGCAGCCAGATGACAACATATTTAGAATGAAATTAAAAGACGGAACATAAATTTTGATTTCAATCTGGAATAAATCGACTTAAACCTTAAATAACTCATAATATTTATGATAATCTAAATTATACAAGTCAATGTGAGTCTGACACAGCTGATCAAAACATTCCAAACTCTCAAGTTGGGAATTCAAATCCTGTATTGATGATGGAGGATAGATTTATTGTCTCTAATTCCAGTGAAACTAGAGCTGAAATCGACCCTCGTCAGCGTTAAGCTCCTGGAGGAGAAAATCACCAAACTCTGAACGCTGCTGGATTTTTCCTCTAGTTACAGATATGGAGGCGAGGCAGCCGACAACCACGCTCTCTTGGTTTATTAGATAAAGACGAGCCGCTCTCTCAGGTACATCCTCCATTGGACAAAAAGACCGTTGAGACAGGAAGTCAGACCAGAGGAGACAGGAAGTGGAGACATTGACGCGCGTTTGAAGCGTCTGACTCTAAAAAGTGAACAAAGTGCAAAAACGCCCCAAACGGTGCTAGTGCTGGTGAGCTAGTGCTCATGGGAAATGAAGTCTTCCTTAGTAGAATGAACAGTCTGATTTGATGATGAAAGTTTGAACTGAGCTAGTAGTTTAGTGTCTGTAGTTTAATGTCTGTAGTTTAGTGTCTGTAGTTTAATTTCTGTAGTTTAATGTCTGTAGTTTAGTGTCTGTAGTTTAGTGTCTGTAGTTTAATGTCTGTAGTTTAGTGTCTGTAGTTTAATGTCTGTAGTTTAGTGTCTGTAGTTTAGTGTCTGTAGTTTAATGTCTGTAGTTTAGTGTCTGTAGTTTAATGTCTGTAGTTTAGCTTCTGTAGTTTAGCTTCTGTAGTTTAATGTCTCTAGTTTAGTGTCTGTAGTTTAATGTCTGTAGTTTAATGTCTGTAGTTTAGTGTCTTTAGTTTAATGTCTGTAGTTTAGTGTCTGTAGTTTAATGTCTGTAGTTTAATGAATGGAGTTTAGTGTCTGTAGTTTAATGTCTGTAGTTTAGTGTCTGTAGTTTAATTTATGTAGTTTAGTGTCTGTAGTTTAATGTCTGTAGTTTAGCTTCTGTAGTTTAATGTCCCTAGTTTAGTGTCTGAAGTTTAATGTCTTTAGTTTTAATGTCTGTAGTTTAGTGTCTGTAGTTTAGTGTCTGTAGTTTAATGTCTTTAGTTTTAATGTCTGTAGTTTAGTGTCTGTAGTTTAGTGTCTGTAGTTTAATGTCTTTAGTTTTAATGTCTGTAGTTTAGTGTCTGTAGTTTAGTGTCTGAATTTTAATGTCTTTAGTTTTAATGTCTGTAGTTTAGTGTCTGTAGTTTAATGTCTGTAGTTTAGTGTCTGTAGTTTAGTGTCTGTAGTTTAATGTCTGTAGTTTAGCTTTGGTAGTTTAGCTTCTGTAGTTTAATGTCTCTAGTTTTGTGTCTGTAGTTTAATGTCTTTAGTTTTAATGTCTGTAGTTTAGTGTCTGTAGTTGAATGTGTGTAATTTAGTATCTGTAGTTTAGTATCTGTAATTTAGTGTCTGTAGTTTAGTATCTGAAGTTTAATGTCTGTAGTTTAATGTCTTTAGTTTTAATGTCTGTAGTTTAGTGTCTCTAGTTGAATGTGTGTAATTTAGTATCTGTACTTTAGTATCTGTAATTTAGTGTCTGTCGTTTAGTATCTGTAGTTTAATGTCTGTAGTTTAGTGTCTCTAGTTTAATGTCTGTAGTTTAGTGTCTGTAGTTTAATGTCTGTAGTTTAATGAATGGAGTTTAGTGTCTGTAGTTTAATGTCTGTAGTTTAGTGTCTGTAGTTTAATTTATGTAGTTTAGTGTCTGTAGTTTAATGTATGTAGTTTAGCTTCTGTAGTTTAATGTCTCTAGTTTAGTGTCTGAAGTTTAATGTCTGTAGTTTAGTGTCTGTAGTTTAGTGTCTGTAGTTTAATGTCTTTAGTTTTAATGTCTGTAGTTTAGTGTCTGTAGTTTAGTGTCTGTAGTTTAATGTCTTTAGTTTTAATGTCTGTAGTTTAGTGTCTGTAGTTTAGTGTGTGAAGTTTAATGTCTTTAGTTTTAATGTCTGTAGTTTAGTTTCTGTAGTTTAATGTCTGTAGTTTAGTGTCTGTAGTTTAATGTCTGTAGTTTAGCTTTGGTAGTTTAGCTTCTGTAGTTTAATGTCTCTAGTTTAGTGTCTGTAGTTTAATGTCTTTAGTTTTAATGTCTGTAGTTTAGTGTCTGTAGTTGAATGTGTGTAATTTAGTATCTGTAGTTTAGTATCTGTAATTTAGTGTCTGTAGTTTAGTATCTGAAGTTTAATGTCTGTAGTTTAATGTCTTTAGTTTTAATGTCTGTAGTTTAGTGTCTGTAGTTGAATGTGTGTAATTTAGTATCTGTACTTTAGTATCTGTAATTTAGTGTCTGTAGTTTAGTATCTGAAGTTTAATGTCTGTAGTTTAGTGTCTGTAGTTTAGTGTCTGTAGTTTAATGTCTGTAGTTGAGTGTCTGTAGTTTAGTGTCTGTAGTTTATTGATGGTTGACAGCAGAGTAACAGGCAGATAAACGGCCTGGTTCTGAACACGGACGCCGGCCTACTGTAGCCGAGCTCTGTGATGTGTGAGCAGAGGCGACAAGGGACCATTCTGAGGGGAAGGTCAAAATCTGAAAAGTGTGGCTTGCCTTTGTTTTCCTCCACCTCTCCTTATTGCCTCGGGCTGAATGTTTTTGGCTGATTGTTCTACTAAAAAAAGGAACCTCCACTCTGGTCACAACTGTTTTGCTTCCCGCTCCCACAGCATGTTGCCGCCACCACCGGGTTCCACTCTAGGGCTTCTGTTCAGGAGGAAATGTGCTCTCACCTAAAATGATAAGATAAATAAATCAGATAAAATAATACAAAATAAATCCCTAATTTACTGAACAGTCACATTTTTATCCAAAATAGAATTTTTGCCATTCAGTCAGTAAAACATGTATAAATATGAATAAATGAAAATATTTAAATAAAAAACGCATAAATTAGTGACTGGAGGAGCTTCTTCTTCCTCCTCCTCTTCCTCCTCCTCCTTCATCACTCGTCAGTTTTCCCTTTTTTCCTGCGCCTGCTTCTCCCTGACTGATTAAAGCTCCGTAATCCGGTCGGTCTCTGAGATTACGGCAGAGAGGAAGAGGAGGAGGAGCCCTCGCTCAGATCTCAGTGAGATGCTCAGTAACCGACGGCAACGCTGCGATGCCACATGACCAGTGGTGAGTCGGACTTTTCCCTCCATCTGTTGTCAGCGACTCTCCAGGCTGCAGGTCCATCAGACGGAGGAAGCGGAGATGAGACGAGAGTCTGAGGGAGCAGATCTGGACCGACGGTAGAAAACGACAAACGTAGGAAAACATTTGGTTAGAACAGAATTACAACAGAGCTGCTGGTGAGACGGAGGCGGCTGATTGGCTCAGAGTTGAGTCTGGCTCAGTCTCAGATGGACGCATCTTCACGGTTGTTGGGTTGTTGCTACGCTGTCAGGACAATTGTTGAAATAATGCTAGTTTTGTGGGGACCAGAGCCTGGGTCCCACGAGGGGCAGGACTGTTTCTGGGTCAGAGGTCAACGCAGTTAGGGTCAGAGGTCAGGGTCAGGCTACAGAAATGGGAGAAACCTGACGTGTGTCGTTGGAGCCAGCGTCTCTCCTCTGCGTCCTTGCTGAAAGAAAGATGCACGCTCACGTTTGTCTAACTGAGAGTTGTGATCCAGCCTCAGCGGCGCCCCCCAGTGATCACGCTCGGCATTACAGCAGCGCTGCTAGAAGCTGTTCCATGAAAACCACACATGGCTGAGAGTAAGAGGCGGCGCTAGCATCTGGACTCGTGTTTATCCCTGCAGCAACCTCCTTCATCAGCGCAGGCCTAAACTATTTACTGATAATATTTATGTCTGATGGAGTTTCTCCCCGGCAGCAGTCAGAGCTGCAGAACCTCAGAGAGTCTCAGGAAGGACGATGAGAAGCAAGTCAGACTCAAACCTGTTCAAGTAGAGAACGTTACTGGGAGCTAGCGCTGCAGCTAACCATTATTTTCATAATCGATTAACCCTCCATTATTTTTACGATTAATCGCTTTTTATTATTAAAACATTTAGCCTTTACTTTCCCATATAAAATATTAAAAACAAACTTTCATTAAGAAAACACAGCAGAATTGAGCCTTTCATTGTAATTAATTTAACTTTGTTTAAAGGAACAAATGAACAGTTTTTAGGTAAAAAATACGAAATTAAGTAAAACTATGTAAAACTAATTGAGTGTTCAGCAAATCAACAATAATCTCAGCCCTTATTATTCTCTAATATTTAATTAGATATTTATTGTGAACAGTATTTAGCTTGTTTATCTTCTTATTAGGTATCGTTTATTTTACCGTGCTGGTTCTTCCTCTCCTGCTTCAACTTCGACATGTTTTCCTGCTCCGCCATCTTGCTCAGGGCAAATGTGTTTATGAGCCATGCGCTAGCAAAATAAGGCTAACGATTGGCTGGTTTCTTCTTCTACTGCTCCACTAGTAGATCACAGCGTTAGGTAGCTCATTACTGCCACCTATTGACCACAGATATAACAGATTGTGTCAAAAATAGACGCTTACAGTAAAACGTGATTATAAAGCAACTAATCAATGAATAAATTAGTTATCAACTATTTTAATAATTGATTTTAATCAATCAAATCGATTAGTTGTCTCAGCTCTAGTGGGTGCGTTTCCAGTCCTCCCAGTCTGTCGCCAGCCTCTGATGGTTTAGGTTATTTGTTGACACAGAGGAGATCAGATTAACCACATGAAACATGCGGCTTAATGGAAGAACAATGTTGAGGGTCTAAGGAAGTCTAACAATTAAGCAGAAGTCGCGCTGTTTGTGGGATTCTGTTTGTTAGAACGTAGTTCAAGATTCTTCTTATAATGGCGTCTGAACAGAACATGAAGCTTGTCTGGCGTCGCTTCAGATTTCTCATGTTTTATCACTTTAGAAGCTTTTCTAGTGGATCTGAGTCCGTTTCCTGCGGTGTAATTCTCGTTTGGTGGCCAGATCACCCTTGGAGGCAGAGCGACAATGAGAAGGTCATCGGGTCTGGAGCGATCCGCAGGAGGTCTTCTGTGGATGTGAAAGTTGTTTGTTAATCTACTTTCTGATGTTTGAACTTGTTTTTTTGATGCTGGTCATATTTTAGTCTCATAAACGACTCACACTCGACACAGACGGCAGACTTCAATGTGAACGTTTTACAACCACAGAAGAAGAACGTAGACGAATACGACACGACCGTTCAGACTGCAGATGATTTGAAAAGTCCAACACGATGAAGAACTCGAACAGATCGGATTCTTGGAGCCGTTCAGACGGGCGTAAAAAAGTCGGAGATTTGTCCCATGTTAATGTTATGGGCACCGCTCGCTTCGGAGGTTGTTACGTCCAGATTTACCACGTCTGTCTTCTTCTGCTGCACAACAACGACGTGTTTGAATACTATCGGATCCAAGTCGTGTACGGTCGCATTAGACTGCTGCGAGAACAAAGCCTTATTGACTGCAGAACAACCCCACATTACTATCCCTCCTCCACCGTGCTTTTCAGTTGCCATTAGGTTTTGGTGCTTATCTGCTCTGTTGGGGTTTTTCCATCGTGGTTCTGGTTTTTGTTTTCGTCTCCTCTTGTCTATCCAGATCAGCCCCTTCCACCACCTCCATCTTCTTAAACCCTTCCAAGAACCCATGCTGGTTTCAGGTCATAACCTTTAACCTCTAACCCACTAAAACCAAGGCCTGTAGAGTCTGAGGCGGATCTTTGGGGTTTCTAGTCATTTCTCTCAGCATCCCGCTCTGACGTGGTCTGCTGTTTTGCAGTTTTATGAATTTGTTGATAAAAACTGAACGCTGCTCCTCCATGTTTACTTCTGGGATGCAGAGTAGACAGATGGACCCCAGCTGAGTTTGCCTCCATCGCTCTGAGCCGACACCTGACCTTTTCTCTGGTTGTGATGCAACACTCTGGTGTTTTTGTTGGGTTTATTTTAGGGAGCTGCAGCGTTTTACTCAGAGACAAAATGAAAACGACGTTTCTGCCAACAGAGGCAGGAAAATAATAAATAAAGGGAACAAACCAGAGATGCAGCTCCGAATCTTGAGTTTCTGATGGAGATAAATTTCTTCAGAGTTTTCAGAAATGTGGAAAAATGCTTTTCAGAATGAAAACGAATGTTTGGAGAGTAATTTGAAGTTTTTATCAAGAATCAGTTTATTAATAATAATAAAGTATACTTTATTGATCCTTTATTGTACACCACACCGAGGCAGCCATTTTGCAGGCGCCAGGTAGGCAGTAGCGCAAAGGGTGTTGCCTAAGGACTGACACTGGATGCTGTGGTGTATTTTTGCCCTGGGCTGGATTCAAACCCATGACCTTTGAATTGGAAGTCTGGTGACATTCCAATGGAGCTATCCAGCCATATATATTCACATAGCACCAATTTACAACAGATGTCGTCTCAAGGCACTACATGAAAATAAATTAAAATCAAAGATACATCATAAACAAATCAGTTTAAAAAAGTTTCCAATCTAAGGAACCCCAGCAGAATCATGGAGTCATTGACTTGCAGCATTCACTTTACATCAATCCCTCATACTGAGCATGCATGTAGCGACAGTGGAGAGGAAAAACTCCCCTTTAACAGGAAGAAACCTCCAGCAGAACCAGGGTCAATACAAGCAGCCATCTGCCACGACCGACTGGGGGTTTGAAAAGACAGAAAGCTAAATTATAAGCACAGGATACTGAAATAATAGAGATTATAGCAGGAGTTGTAGAACGTCACTGGCAGCATCTCAGCCCATGTTCTCCTCCAAGAAGCTGTCTCAGCTAACAGAACGCCAGCCCAGGTGTGGTTACTATGAAGAGAAGAACACTAAGAGAAAACAAAAGGTTAACAAGGTTGAAATAACGGTAACTAGGTAGATTGGACAAAGGAAGAAAGTAGCAGAGAGAGAAGTGGTCAGATTCTCCAGCAGTCTAAGCCTATAGCAGCATAACTATAGAAAAACTTAAATAACCTAACCCTGTAAAGTGAGACATGAAGAAGGTAGAGCAAAGGAGAACCGTCTGTCTAGACTGAGTTCCCCCCCCAACCGGATATGTAATTATTGAACCTCATACCTCAAGAACTTCATACCTTTGTTAGTGTTTTCTGATTAAACTTTTTTTTTACACTTTTGGAGACCAACTTTGATGAATTTCACACACACTTCAAAGTGGGCGGGGCTTCCTTCAATTTCTATTTGTCTGTGCTGACATTAGCGTTTCTATTGGTCAGCTCAGGCGCAGAATACTTTTCCTTATCTTACGTTTATTCTGAACAATAAAATTGCCTCATCGCACAATCGTTCAGAAATACGTGAAAATGTCCTGATATGTGTTTTTGTTGTGTTCGTATTTATTAGTTATTCGTGCAGTCCATTACGAGCAGTCCATTACGATAGCTTCATAGCTAACATTAGCATTTAAGCAAATTTTTATGTATAACATACTGTTGACTGACATTGGGACATTAAGACCCCACATATTAATTATAGGATTTAAGGTAATTTTAGCATTTTTTCTAATATATGCTTATACAGCATTGTGCGTAATATTTCAACTATATTTATTAAGTGAAGATGCTAATGACAACTTACATACTAATGTTAGCTTTATAGCTAGAATTAGCATTTAAGCTAATGTTAGCCTTTTAGCTAGTATTTGCTCATACACTAATGTGTGTGCACTAGATCAAGTATATTAGTTTAAGTTTAACATGCTAATAACAACCTACATGGTAATGTTAGCATTACAGCTAACATTAATACTTAAGCTAATTTTGATATATAAGCCAAAGCATACTGAATGCATAACATAGGTGTCGGTCAACATCCTAGTAAGTACCCAAATAGTAATGATAACATTTAAGCTAATGTTAGCATTTTAGCTAATATTTATATTAGAAGAAGTAGATTAGTGTAGTGTAACATGCTAGTGGTAACCTACATGCTAATGTTAGCTTTATAACTAAAATCAGCATAAAAGCTAAAATTACTTTTTTAAGCTATTTCTGATGTAAAAGCTGAACTAAAATGCAAGTAAGTGGTTTTCAGTCAACTTGCTAGCAAGTAGCCACAAAGTAATGGTAGCATTTTGGCTACAGTTGGATTATACAGTACAGTGTGCACACTAAATGATGTGCATTAGAGTAAGTAAACATGTTAATCATAACCTACATGCTAACATTAGCTTTATGGATTAAATTAGAATGAAAGTTAATTTTAGTTACGAAACCCCACAGACACGCAGGACTGCCAGGCACCTTCTAAATTTCTTCAAGAACTTTGTAGTTAGTCTTAATTAGTTACTTTGGTTTGATTGTTCCCTGTTTTCTGTCTGTTATTTTAGTTCAGCTGCTGTTTAGTTTTTTTTTGTTCTCATTATTTTTGTTTATTTTCAGTTTCTATTATCGTTGGTATTCTTGCCATCTAGCAGGTGTGATGCAGGTGATGAAGATCAGCCTTGTTTTGCTCCTCATTGATGATGGTTTTGTGTCTGCAGGAAGCAGGACCTGCTGACCATCCCCAATGTTCCTTTGGACGGGAGTCCCCCGTCCCCCCCACGCACGGCACCCCCCACCATGAAGGTAAACCAGACATCTCTCTGACGCTCACAATGTCGGGGGAGGTCGACATCACACGGGGAACCAAATACTTTATTAGTCCCAAAGGGAAATTAAATGTTTTGATTCCGGATGTTTATATTAAATGTAAAGAGTTACTGTAGAAAGAAAGGATTTCCTGTAGCGGTCCGTGCGACATTAGAGGAAGTCTCTGACTGAAGATGTCTCATTAAAGCAAAACCAAGTAACTTTTCAACCTTCCTAAAATGTCTTTATAACTTTTGTGATCATACATCGACTTACAGCTCGTTTAATCACGCCTCTGTCATGACCTGAGGGGGTCCGTATCGCTTTAATCAGCACTAGACAATTTTGAGGAGGGTGGCAGGAAACCTGCCTTCCACACTAACAACTACAAATATACTGACTGCTTTACTGCGTACGTCACGTCCACCATTTCTTATCTCCAACATCATCATCTGACATTGTTTCACCACAATTAGATTCATCACCTCATCTCTATTCATCCTTCACACAGACACTGGAAACAGAAATGTACTTCAATCACACTGATCAGGATTTTACCACCCTATGTGCTGGTGCTCATGGGAAATGAAGTCTTCCTTCAGGCAATAACTCTACCAAAATCAACCAAAACTGAAACTTCTTTGGTTTTGCTTTAAGAGGATGAAGACCCGGTGCAGCTTCTATGGAGAGAAAAGAGGAAGTTAACGTTGAAATTAGAGCAACTAAAGCAGATTGGCGAGTAGAAGAAGAACGTATCAGAGAGAGACGGGGTCAGATTGTCCTCCAGCAGCAGAACTACACAGATAGATCAGGAGATAGATTGTAGGTTTTTGTTAAATCATTCAAAATGAGATAAAACCTGGGAAGCTGAAATACCTCAAAGGAAAAGCAACCAATCCAGGAGCGGTGTTCATTTTCCTTGATGCTGATTGGCCGAACCACAAGAGGAGGTATAACACCAGGGATGTTAGCTTGTACGGCTAAAATGGTTTCACTGTACGTATTAGGGAATATCAGCTGAATAAACTGTGATTATAGTTTTATTAGTGTTATTATAGCTTTTTGTGTGTTTCTGCTCCCTAAATCCTAATAAAACGCTTATGCTCTAAAATAAAGAAATAATGATTTATTTATTTTTTTTGCAGTTATTTTTTATTACTGCATCTATTTTTTTTGCCACTCATTTTTATACAATATTATTATCTCATAGACATAAATGTATTCATCCATTAATGTAAGAAGTTGTATGTTTACTTTTTCTTGTATAACTTTTAAACTATAAATAAGATAAAATAGAATGTTCTTTAAAAAAAATGAGAAAGCGTTACCTTAGCAGAGATTTACTCTTTTTGTGGCTCACTAAACTGAGGGGGAAAAATGGCTCCTTGAATTGAAAATATTGCAGATCCGGCTCAGCAGTCGCGGTTCAGCCAATCAGGGACAAAGAAAGACAAATGCCTCCCCTGATTGGTTGCTTTATAAAACGTCATCCAGTAGCGTGTTAGCGCAGCGTTACAGGGAATCCAGGTGTCAGAAGCTGCATTTTCCTTTAAATGTTTTAAAGAAACATCGACTCTCCTTCACAGGCTTCCTGTCCGCCATGCTTTCTCGCCAAACCTTCATCATGTGACCCTTGTGTTGTCATCAGATCAGGTCCACCCAGTAGAGTCGGCAGCTTTATTTGTACGTCCATGTTTTGTTTTTTCCCTCCACAGTTTTGCTGTCAGTTCCAGAGTCGCCCCGATAAACCCTTTCACTTCCGATGTGATACCGATATTTTGGTGTTCAGTGTTGCCCGATACCGATACTGATCTTATACGATATCAGCTTTAATCATTCAGATCTTTATGGTTTTTGTGTTGTGAAATGTTAGAAAAGAAGCTTTATTGACTGATATTACTTGGAGAATAATAGTTAACAACAATGATCATGAGAAAAATCGATCTATTTATTATTAATCATTTATTTACATGAATGTTTTCTTTCCACAATTCAATAAAATAAGTGAAAAGTCTTGGAATGGTGGGGCGGAGTCAATGCTGGAGTCTGCGTTCGTTGGAGTGACATAGACGGTTTTAGATTTAGGCCGATATATTCAGATATTCGATTTTTGACTGAGACAGGACTGATATCTGAGATCCGATATCGGATCAGGACACGCCCCAGTCAGATTTTCTTTATTAGTGAGGAAAAAAATACACAATAAAGGCTTTAAAAGCCGGTTCTGTTGGTTTCAGACCTGCTTTACGCTATACTTACTCTGACTTCGTATGATCGTTGCAGAAAACATTATTTGTCTGTAAAACATTTTAAATTGTTTAACTGAATCTCTGTGTTTCGACAGTCGGCTCATTTTTTCGACACGATGGACAAGATGGAGGTAAGAGCTTCCTCTCTGGAGCGGTCGGCCTCGGCTGTGTTTTAATACGGTGGGCTGCAGGTGCAAATGTGCGGCAAGATCTTAAAAAACTGATGCAAACTCAGAAACACGATGAATCCCATAAAACATTCAAGTCCTACAAAACAAATTATAACAAAATTGCGTCAAATACCAAACACTTTAAACTCAATCAACCAATCAAATTTCCTCCAGACCACCAGGGGGCGTCAGTCACTTAATCATCTGAGCAGAATGTTGTTGTGATCCTTTCACTAAATTTTAGCTTTCTGTGTTTACTGCAGGACTCTGGGATCGGCTCCCCCTAGTGGTCTGAAGGTTTCTGACAAGTTTAAAGCTTTTTTATACATTTATATATTTTTTTTCTGTTGCAGCTTTTTTATCTTTCATTTTCTGTGATTTAAACATTTTTGTTTGCAGTTGTTTTTGCTGCATTTGTTTGTTTTGTTGTTTTTTGGTGTTTTTTTTCACCATTTGCTCCTTCAGCCATCACAGTTATCTGAGCACAGACGGATGCGGGACGTGGTTTGTCCATTTATTCTAGCATCAGAAATCATCTGCAGAATAAAAACAACTCAAAATAGAAAATAAAGAGTCTTTAGGGTGGACTTATGTAACTGCAGAAAGTTTCGACATGTTTAATGTTTGGTTTGTTGACTTTTGTTTATTGACCTAATTGATGCAACATAAGATGCACGGTTGATGTAGACCTAAAGCAGCATCCATGTCAAGCTAAAGCTCTGAACTTAGACAAGGTTCCTGAAACGAAGGCAGGAAAGAGTCAGACAGGTTCTCCATCTGCAGAGTGGAGCAGCGTGAAACCTTTGAGCCGTCTCGTTTGAGTTCTTCTTGGATGAATCAGCAAGATCATGGATCAGTTCTCCACATGTTTGGAAGAGGATCATCCAACCTGGTGTCAGCAGAGGTTCCTGCAGACATTAGGAGGTGTAGTCATGGTACGGGCTTGGATCATCTCCTCCTAACACACGGATTTGCCAGCGATGTTTGAAAGGCTGAAAAACAGAGAGTTTAAAAACCTCACAAACCACACATGGAGAACGAACTCATACTGGAGGAAATGTACGATTTTTCCCAGGACGGATCTGGACCAGATCTGCTCGGACGTTTCCTGCTGTTCCACCTTCTGCTGCATCTCTGTGGGAATCCTAAGAGGAAAACTGTTCAGGATTCCCGTCGTCATCCTGAGGAAAACGAGAAAAAGACAAAAGACTGAACTGATTACAGCAGCAGAACGTCTCTAGACGAAGAGTATCTAGCAGTCATATTTTACAGGAACCAACCAATCAAAAGCTACGTTCACACTGCAAAGGAAAGCGAGTCGATTCGATCTTTTAAACCCAAAACATCTGATCTATTTCATTTCCATAAATGGAACCAAATCTCTTATTCAATCATTTTTAAAGTCGCATTTTATCCGACTTTTACAAAATTCTGAAAAAACAAAGAGTTGAAAACTTCATGAACCACAAATGGAGAAGGAACTCATACTGGAGGAAATGGACGATTTTTTTTTCATGGCAGTCTGATCGGCCCAATTCCGATCTTTTCACCCACAAAATATCGTATTCCTTCCACTTCTATGAGTGATTCTGAATCTGATGCGATTTTTTGCAGCGTCTCCAGTCTGAAAGCTCATTTTATCCAATGACCTCATCATCATGGGAAGCGCGTCACAATCATGCAGCAGAAGAAGCCAGACGTGGTGAAACTCAGTGCCGAGTTCAGCTTTCTTTTTTTCTCCCCGCGCTCAACGGGTTTAACGTCCATCCACAGCCGGCGGCGTCCATCGTTACGTACGTAGACATGGACGCCGCTGTGGGACGTCTACGTTCTTCTTCTGTGGCTGTAGGACCGTGAACCGTGAGCAGAAGTGTGACGGCGGTCGTGTTTAATTGGTGAATGAGAATGAAGAGCTGCTTAAAACAGACAGATTCCTCCTGAGCAGAGCGGAGAACGCTGTTTCAGTGACGGGAGCTCAGAAACAAAAAAGGTTTAAATTGTTTGACTCGGAGTGAAAATGTAACTATAAACAGTTTCGGTTCTGCTGGTTCTGGTTCTGAGCCTCATTTCTGTTTTCTCTCCCTGAATGAATCCTGAGCAGCAGGTACCGGAAGCTGCTGAGATGAAGACGCTCCTTCAGAGACAGAAGGCACGTGTGTCTTCGTACACCCACCGCCCCCCCGCCACCACCTCGTGTCCCATGATCCATTTCACTTTCAAAGCGCCTCGTTTACGCGTTCATCCATTCAATCATGTTTCCTGTCGAGTTCAGATCATAGTTTACATTAGAATGTTTCCAGTCTAAGGAACCTCAACGGCTTTCACCTAAACTTTTGAGCCCTCCTGGAAAAGCATGAGGGGACAGTGGAGAAAAACAGCCGCCTTTTAACAGGAGAACCAGAACCAGACCAGGTGCAGCTTCCTAGGGAGACAAACACACTCTAAAATTTAACGGTTTAATTAGCAGAGACTTACAAAAAAATCTGAGATTAGAAGAAGAAGAAAGTATTAGAATGAGGACAGGAGGTCGTCCAGCAGCAGAGCTACGCACAGATCAGGAGAAAGGATGATGCTGCGTCACACCAAGAGCGTTTGGAGCGTCAAGAGCGTCCAGTTTACGTCCAGAACAGAGCGTTTGGAGCATTTTGGACGTTAGACGCTCAAAACACTCCAAACGCTTGAGTTGTGAAAACTGAACTTTGGCCGCTGGACTCTTGAGCGTGGACCAATCAGAGAGCTCCTTCTATGTGACGTAGAGACAAACGGTCCAACATGGCGGAAGATCCTGAAGTGATGATGGAGGATAGATTTATTGTGGCTGTTTTCTCTAACTCCAGTGAAACTAGAGCTGAAATCGACCCTCGTCAGCGTTAAGCTCCTGGAGGAGAAAATCACCAAACTCTGAACGCTGCTGGATTTTTCCCCTAGTTACAGATATGGAGCCGAGGCAGCCGACAACCACGCTCTCTAGGTTTATTAAAGAAAGACGAGCCGCTCTCTTGGTTTATTAAAGAAAGACGAGCCGCTCTCTCAGTTTCATCCTCCATTGTACAAAAAGACAGTTGAGACAGGAAGTCCGACGGGAGACGACAGGAAGTGGGGACACTTGACACGTGTTTGAAACGTCTGACCCTAAAAAGTGAACAAAATGTAAATATACGTCCAAACTTGAAGCGTGAGACGCGTTTTCGACGCTCCAGATGCGTTTGGTGTGAACGCAGCATGAGATGAGAATGAGAAATGAAGGGTGGAGCGAGGGGGGAATTTCTGCGCCGATGCGTCGGGAACCTTCCAGGAAGCTGCAGACACTGTTTGCTGTTCCTGTCAGGACAGACTCTGATGCTCACCTTCACCATCGTCATCTGCTGCATGTTAACCACATACATGTCACTCATGCATACATATATGTGAGGTTGTTTATTGGTGTTTCTCCAGATCCTTGTTGAATATTTGGACCCTCACGAGTCAGAACATTGATATCGGTCCATAAGAACCGAATCTCAGCCTCATGTTTGAGATGTCTCTCTTTCTTTCAGGACGACTACATTCCTTATCCACGGATCGAGGAGGTGAGACACAAACAACGAAACATTAAAGGTGTTAGCTCAGTGTGATGGGCAGATGTTCTACAATCCAAAGGTTTTGGGTTTGATTCCAACTTCTACCTGCTGTTGGTGCATAAATGAGGGAATGAGGTTCTAACTGTCATTTTTCTAGGGTTTTAGTTGAGGCAGTGAACTGGGCGCGAGGAGCGCAGTAATTTCCAGATTATCATTCGAATTTTATCGCTGCAGATTGTCCGTCACTTTTCACTTAAAACTGGAAGCTGCAGTCGTAGATCAGGCTGGCCTGAGCCAGCATTTTACGATCCTCAACAAAGGCAACACACATAAAATATTCAATGCCTATTTAGAACACACGCAAACCACATACTAATGATAATGCACTACCATAACAAACACATGTTATGCTCCCAGCAGCGGCGGTAGGTCAGTGCATCCGCCATATTGGATGTGTCAGATCTGTCACGTGAACTAATAAAGCAAATGGACTGAAGTTCACTAGTCTAAAGCCTTAAAGTTAGGATGCTAACACTAGTGTTAAGCGTTAGAGTTAGCATACTAACATTAGTCTAAAGCGTTAGAGTTAGCATGCTAACACTAGCCTAAAGCGTTAGAGTTAGCATGTTAGCAGTAGCCTAAAGCGTTAAAGTTAGCATGCTAAAACTTGCCTAAAGCGTTAGAGTTAGCATGCTAACACTAGTCTAAAGCGTTAGAGTTAGCATGCTAACATTAGTCTCAAGCGTTAGAGTTAGCATGCTAACACTAGTTTAAAGCGTTAGAGTTAGCATGCTAACATTAGTCTAAAGCCTTAGAGTTAGCTTGATAACATTAGTCTAAAGCGTTAGAGTTAGCTAACACTAGCCTAAAGCCTTTAAATTACCATGCTAACCCTAGCCTAAAGCGTTAGAGTTAGCATGCTAACACTAGTCTAAAGCGTTAGAGTTAGCATGCTAACATTAGTTTAAAGCGTTAGAGTTAGCATGCTAACACTAGCCTAAAGCCTTTAAGTTACCATGCTAACACTAGCCTAAAGTGTTAGAGTTAGCATGTTAGCAGTAGCCTAAAGCGTTAAAGTTAGCATGCTAACACTAGCCTAAAGCGTTAGAGTTAGCATGCTAACACTAGTCTAAAGCGTTAGAGTTAGCATGCTAACACTAGTTTAAAGCGTTAGAGTTAGCATGCTAACATTAGTCTAAAGCCTTAGAGTTAGCTTGATAACATTAGTCTAAAGCGTTAGAGTTAGCATGCTAACACTAGCATAAAGCCTTTAAATTACCAAGCTTACACTAGCCTAAAGCGTTAGAGTTAGCATGCTAACACTAGTCTAAAGCATTACAGTTAGCATGCTAATGGGACTAAATAACTGGCTCAGCTATGCTGCTATGTTATTTCATGTTTGTTGTTTACTAGATGTGGGACAAGCATGTTTATTCTCCTACATTTGGAAACAATAATTCAAACGTTTTTCACACTTTTTTGCATATTTTCATCGCAGATATTAAGACAAAATACCACAGAATTTAGCACACAATCCAGGATTTTTACAGCATTTTCTGGGGGTACTGACTGACAAACTCAGTTGCACAGGGGGACAAAATCCAAAACACACTTGAGTTCTAGGGCCAAACAGGATAAACATTTTTTGAACAGACTAAAATTTTAGCATCGGTTTCCACTCTGCAGGTCCTGGAGAGGGGGCCGCCCTACCCTCAGGTCATCCTGCCGCAGTTCGGAGGTTACTGGATTGAGGATCCGGAGGCTCCTCCACCCTCCCTGGAGGGCAGCAGCGAGGAGGTGGAGGAGCGTGGAGGGAGAGGGAGTGCCGCCCCAGGGAATCATGGGTATCAGCTGGCGGAGACGAACGAGGCCGCCCGAGCATACAGGAAGCACTTTATGGGCAGGGTGAGGATGGACGTCCAGTCCTGACGTTATATAAGAAACTAAACCTTTACAGGTTTGATAGAAACATTTAAATCTTACTAATAAAAGATAAAAACCTTTATAAAAACGTCTGATCTGATCCCCAGCCGCCGTTTCTGTGTTTGTCCGAACTCTCAGGAACATCTGAACTTCTTCTGCTCGGCCAGCAGTCTGGGAAACCTGCTGCTGTCCGTGAGACACGAGGAGGAGCAGGAGCAGGAGCACCTCCACCTCATCATCAGGTGAAGCGTAGCGTACGTTGGTAGGCGGGCGCGCTCGGCTCCTCGGATCTTTGCTTGAGGTTCGGCTCCGGCTTTGTCTCCCAGGTCTCGTCTGAAGAGCGTCTACCACAGACTGCCTCTGGCAGAGCTGCCGGACATGCCGAGTGTGCCAGAGTTGGCAAAGGTGCGTCAAACCTGAACTCTGCTTAGAATGTACTCTCACCGGCCACTTTATTAGGGACAGCATGACCCCTTGTTGCCTTCAGAACCACCTTAATCCTTGGTGGCGTAGATCCAACAAGGTACTGGAAACATTCAGTTCCTGCATGATGCTGTCATCCATGATGCCAATAATCCCAAAGCTGCTCTTTTGGACTGAGATCTGGTGACTGTGGAGGCCGTTTGAGTTCAGTAACTCATCGTCATGTTCTAGAAACCAGTCTGACATGATCTGAGCTTTATGACATGATGGCGCGTTATCCTGCTGGAAGTATCCATCAGAAGATGGAACACTGTGGTCATAAAGGGATGGACATGGTCAGCAACAATACTCAGGTAGGCTGTGGTGTTACAACGATGCTCAGTTGGTACTAAGGGACCCAAAAAGGGCCAAGAAAATGTCCCCCAAACCATTACACCACCACCACCAGCCTGAACCGTTGATACAAGGCAGGATGGAATGTGTCAGCAGACCAGGAAACATTTTTCCATTCTTCTATTGTCCAGTTTCTAACTGTACCCTCAGTTTCCTGTTCTTAGTTGACAGGAGTAGCGCCAGGTGTGGTCTCCTGCTTCTGTAGCCCGTCTGTCTCAAGGTTGGACGTGTTGTGCGTTCAGAGATGATCTTCTGCATACCTTGGTTGTAATGAGAGGTTATTAGAGTTACTGTTGACTTTGTATCAGCTCCAAGCAGTCGGACCATTCTCCTCTGACCTCTGGCATCAACAAGGTGTTTTAGGTCACTGGATATTTTCTCTTTTTCTAACCGTTCTCTGTAAACCCTAGAGATGGTTGGTGGGTGAAAATCCCAGAAGTCCCTTAAATTCTTCCTCGTTCTGATGCTCGGTTTGAGCTGCAGCACATCATCTTGACCGTGTCTACGCGCCTTAATGCACCGAGCTGCAGCCATGTGATTGGCTGATTAGGAATTTGCGTTAACGAGCTGTCGGACAGGTGTGCCTAATAAAATGGCCTTTGAGGGTATATTAAACTGGCTTAAATTAGTTATAACGGTTTCTTATACTTTTGATAGTTATGTTGTAGTTTTATATTGTTTTTTATGAAATGTTCTGTATTTACTAAATGACGAGAGAAAGTTCTTGACTGTCTGGTTCTGACGTGTTTCCTTTAATTTTTCTAAACGAGCTGATCTGGACGTTAAAGATCAACGACAAAATAAACAAAACAGGCGAATACTTGACTGCAATGGCTTAAATTTGTTTGTGGATTGGGTTTAATATATTGAATCCTTGATGTTTGTTGATGGTATCACAGAAAAATTGATGGTTAAACGTCATCCAGGTTAATTTCAATCGATTTCAGGCTAATCTCAGATTCTTAGGAAGTTTAATCTGGTTTAAAAGGACAGTAGTTTGCCTAAACGACTTTAACCTGCGTCTCTCCTGAAGCTTCTGTGCGATGAGGCGGCGTCTCTGCGGTTCAGCCCCGTCCTCTACCCGAAGGTGAGCTCGTTGGACGCGGCCGTCTCCGGGGACAGTCCGGACCTCGTCAGGCTCACGTTTCGTCCTCTCCTGTCTCCAGGCGTCTCAGCTGATCGTGAACTACGACGAACACGAGGTGATCGACACCTTCAAGTTCGGAGTTGTCTACCAACGTTTTGGGCAGGTGAGAACTGACGTCCTTGCCTACGTTGGAACAAACTCAAAGTTTAGGAAGGAAGCTGAGAAAAAACAAAGCTAAACTCGGCATTGTTTGCTTCGGCCGTCGTTTAAGTCCACATTTGCCACGTCTGTCTTCTTTGGACGCGTTTTTATATTTTGTCCACTTTTTAGGGTCAGACGCTTCAAACGTGCGTCAAGCGTCTCCACTTCCTGTTTTTCCCGATCGGATTTCCTGTCTCTTCAACTGTCTTTTTGTACAATGGTGATGCTCTAAACTCTCTGTTCTGGATGGACGTGATGCGCTGTGAGACTTTTGGACGCTCCCAGACGCGCTTCTACATGTAAACTGGACGCTCTTGATGCTTTTGCTGTGAACGCAGCCTCAGTCATGCTAGCAGTTGCATTCATCCCCCTCAGCCTGCAGGTGTGAATGTGTGAGCGGGTCTGACGCCGTGTCACCTGTCTGCAGGTGTCTGAGGAGCAGCTGTTCACCAACAACGAGGAGACGCCGGCCTTCGCCGAGTTCCTGGAGCTGCTGGGAGACACGGTGGAGCTGCAGGACTTTAAGGGGTGAGAGTTGACTCTGAGTCTGCAGAGACGCAGTAAAGCTGCTGTGAGGTCCGCCGACAGGTGAGCACAGGTGTCTCTGCTCCCCTTAAGGTTCCGGGGGGGTCTGGATGTTTCCCACGGTCAGACGGGCTCTCAGTCCGTCTACACCGTCCACAGAGGTCAGGAGGTCATGTTCCACGTTTCCACCAAGCTGCCGTTCACCGAGGGAGACTCGCAGCAGGTAGAACTGGAACGAGTTTGATTTCCTAGAATCATGGATCAGTTCTGTTTGGTTCTAAATTTTAAGAAATTAGACAAACTGAACCTGTTGCATTTGTGACATCTTGTTCAGACTCAATCTGTATTAATAAAACCTGAAAAAAAAGTTCAAATATGCTGATTTTTTAAAATCAGCTTCAATAAATCTAAAAAAATCTGTTGTTTATTAACACATGAAATCCAAACTAATCTAACACAGATTAACAGATTTGCACCAGTGAAACTTTCACTACTTAATGTTTGATGAAGTTTTTGTGTAAACATGCTACGGTCCTGGTTAATCTGATGTAGAAAAACAAAAAAATACGCTGGAAAATTCATACCCCAACCAGAAATGAGCAACAACTAGGAGCCGTTTGTTTTAATTCATATAGTTCCATGTATGAAGCTCCAACTCAGCACAGGCAGATTTGCTCCTCTTGAGAAACCATAAATGATTTTACTGGTGAGTTGCTCGCCAGTAAACCAGTTTAACTGATGGGAAACATAAATGTAGGAATCTATTTTACGTTACTTGTCAGGGATCTGAATGTTAATATTGAAGTAAAATAAAACGAGTAGAAAAAAAATTATGTTTCTGCTCCAGATCGCAACGTCATCGCAAAGACGCGTTTCCATCCAACTGTCACGTAAATTTTAGACCAACAAAAAAAATCAATCTTTTTTTCTAAATTAGAAAACTAGTCCAACAAGATTCTTCAAAATGACCTCCAGAAACACGGCTAGCGTTAGCCGCTCCAGCTAGCAGAACCGCTTTATCAGTGGTGAACTTAAAGCGACACTAAATAAGTTTCTTTAAATATCTTCATAATTTTTGTGATAATAAATCGACTTACAGCTCGTTGAATGACGCCTCTGTCATGACCTGAGGGGGTCCGTATCACTTTAACCGGCACTGAGAAACTTTGAGGAGGGTGGCAGGAACCCTGCCTTCCACACTAAACAACTACAAATGTGCTGACTGCTTTAATGCATACGTCACTTCCCCCCTTTCTTATCTCCAACATCATCATCTGACATTGTTTCACCACAATTAGATTCATCACCTCATCTCTATTCATCCTTCACACAGACACTGGAAACAGAAATGAATTTCAATCCAGGATCAGGATTTTACCACGCTAGGCGCTGGTGCTCATGGGAATTGTAGTCCTCCTTCAGGATAAAAACACTACCAAGATTGACCATAACTGAAACTTCTTTAGTGTTGCTTTAACTAAACTCAGACAAGAGAAAATCTGAAGTTTAACATTAAAAGGAAATTAACTTTAATTAGTGTCAGCTATTCCAAAATGGTTTCTGTTTGGTTAGTTGGGCAGGAGGATTCATTGAAGCTTGGATCTGATTGGTGGTAACAGGAAGGCCTCGTCTCTGACATCCTAGAGCATAATCTTTGCTGTTTTTTCTACTCAGCTGCAGAGGAAACGCCACATAGGAAATGACATCGTGACCGTGGTGTTCCAGGAAGAGGCCACGCCCTTTGTTGCCGACATGATTGCCTCCAACTTCCTGCACGCCTTGGTCCTGGTCCAGGTGGAGGATCCATGCTCGGATAGCACCAGCTACAAGGTACGGCGCCGCGCCCGGCCTAAAACTGAACCAAACGACGAAACCGAGCCAGAATCTGCCTCCACGTCTCTGACAGGTGTCGGTCACAGCTCGAGAAGACGTCCCACCGTTCGGACCGCCGCTTCCCAATCCATCAGTCTTCAGAAAGGTGAGCCTGACCTTTGAACTGAACCGGGTTGAGTTTTAGACTTTAGCTCCTCTGAGTTCACATCAGTTTGTTTTGTTTTTCTGCTTCAGGGTCCGGAGTTCCGAGAGTTCCTCCTCACTAAACTCATCAACGCGGAGCTGGCCTCCTACAGGAGCGAGCGCTTTGCACGCCTGGAGGTAACCCCACCAGCAGGGGGCGCTGCCTCATGGATGCATGTAGGAACGTTACGTCAGTGGGATCTGGTTTCCCTCTGCTGAAATGTTTCGGTTCCCTGTTGGTTGTTTCCTGTTTCCTTACCTTCCTTCCTAACCTTCCAGTTTCCCGGTGATGGGCTCTGCTTGCTAAGAAGTTAGTATCTCTAACCCTGAAAACCTGTTTATCTCAGAACTGAGCTTTAGTTAGTTTTACCTTTTCATAATGACATTTGTACGTTAATGACAAACAAATCAATTTGCTCTGTTAATTATTTATAAGACACTAAGAAGAGACAAATAGACGCAGCAATTATCTGTTACTAAAAGATAAAGTAAGCTAGCATAGTCGCTCAAACATCCAGCCTCCGGTCCAGATAAAAAAATTATAAAAATAACAAAAAAACGTGAATCTCTAGACAAACAATCCCTTCACGTCTCTAACCCCTAATGCTAATAAAGTGGATGCTAATGCTAGTCTGTAGCTAAGCTAACAGGCTGTTTATTGTCTACACATCTTATTTAGAGGAAAACTGGGTTACAGATCCACTTCTCGTCTTTTATTTCATTGTTTTTACCACTGCTGTTTGCCGACCAATTACAATTAAAAACCGTCACCATCAAAAGCCGTAAAGCAGGAACATTTTATGCACAAACTGTAACTTTATCAAGGAATCAAGGAATCTTTATTTGTCATCACATCACATGTGGTACATGAGGGGGGATGAAAATTCTAATCCCCTGGTCCAGTTTACACCCTGATAGCAATTTTAAATAATCTAATAAAATATAAGAATATAATAACTGTGCGAGAAATAGGATTTGAGCTACACAAAATCTACAGTATGGACACAGAATAACACAATATGGGACTTCGGACATAGCAGCATTGAGGATCGGAATGCAAATATATAATACATTATAAATTCTAAAGAGCTATACGAGAAATGTGATTTGACTCCACAAGAATATACAATATTGATCCAGAATCTACAATATAGTACTTCGGACATAGCAGCAATCAAAATTCGGAGTGCAAGTGACATATTAATTGACATTTTAAAGGGACATTTTAAAGTG
>JAVLVB010000780.1:158390-178549 GCA_032876305.1 Orestias chungarensis | reverse complement strand
ATGAGCCATGCGCTAGCAAAACAAGGCTAACGATTGGCTGATTTCTTCTTCTACTGCTCCACTGGTAGATCACAGCGTTAGGTAGCTCATTACTGCCACCTACTGACCGCAGATATAACAGATTGTGTTAAAAAGACGTGATTATAAAGCAACTGATCGAATAAATTAGCTGTTAACTATTTTAATAATTTATTTTATTGATTAAATCTATTAGTAGCTTCAGCTCTATGAAGCAAAGACACAAATTATTCCATAATTTTAGATTTATATTGATAAATTACTTATAAAGTTGTTTTCTAACTAAACTGACAACTTAAAGCTGAACTTTGGTTAATATTGGAAATATTTCAACTCTTTACTTAGAAAATGACAACGTTAATGCAGATGTGTCGCACATCCTTATTTTGAAAGTGTTTTTTTATTTTTCTTCCCCTTCTGTGAAAATGTGTCTGGTCATAAAATGCTCGTATTTATTTTTAAATCTTCTTATTCTGACTTTCGGTTAAAACATTACAATAAAATAAACCGGTTAGTTTTCGAGGTTAGCGGCGAATAATCGAGATTAACAAGGTTTTACCTGAATTCAGCAGTAAATCGTAAAAGTTAATCCTGCGTCTCTTTAGAAGGATCGTCTTTTTCGTTAAACGCAGTCTGACCTGATGTCTGATCTGATCTTGTCGCCGTGCAGGAAGCGTCGTTTCCATAACCGGCGAATCCAGCGCGACGTCATCAAGAGCAAGAAGCCTCTGATCGGAGACAGCATGGGTCACACGCCGCCCTACACCCACCGACACTCAGGTGAGTCCTGCTCTCTCTGGACGCCAGCCCGCTCCGCGTTTGATCCCTTACCCAGAATCCTCTGCTTTTGCCTCCCCAGCCGACCTGGTCAACCTTCCCGAGGAGCCCATCAAAGAGGAGGAGGAGGAAGACAACGAGGAGGAAAACGAGGAGGACGAGGACATGGACTCAGACGACAGGGTGGTGGAGTACAAGGAGAGGGCCGGGGCCTCTGAGCCGGCAGGGGCGGGGCCTCGCGGTCGGGCGGAGTGCTCTCCGTCTCCGTGGTCGGAGTCGGACGAGATGGACTACGATCTGGAGCTGAAGATGATCTCCACGCCGTCGCCCAAGAAGAGCAAGAAGATGACGATGTACGCCGACGAGCTGGATGGTCACCTGAAGAGCATCAGGTGAGACTACGCCCCCTCTCACATGGCCGCGCCCCATCCATTGGTCCAGCTTGTTTCCAGTGGGTCATGTGACGTTGGAAACTGAACCCAGGCCAACATGCTGCCGCCACCGTGCTTCACTGTAGCTTTGATGTTTTTTTGAATCTGGTCAGAAATCCTCCCGTTTGCATTTCTCCATAAATCAGAATCTTTTTAATCTGAACCAGGAACCGGATCGGAGCGTCGGGGTCGCAGAGCCTGCCCAAGGCGGCGTCCCCCCCCTCGGTCACGGACGTCCGCCAGCTGCTGGAGGAGAAGAGGCAGGGAAGCTCGCGGAGGCAGCAAGGACGGCGCTCCCCTGTGGCCGGCGGCGGTAAGACAGGTGAGCTGGTCAGTTTGGGCGGGTCGCGGCGTTTCTCCCAGTGGGAGCCAAACTGACCCTAAATCCTGAATCTCTGCAGACGTGCGTCAGCGGCTCGGGAAGCGACAGCGCTCCTCCTCCTCTGAGAGGGACACGCCCCCAGCCAGGGAGCCAATCAGCGACGTGCACCGCAGACTGGGCGTGGCCAGTCAGGACAGCAGGGGACTCTACCCCGACACGTCCAAAGACAGGAAGAGTACGATCGTCTGTTCGTAGAGTTCAGCGGTCACGATGTGTAAAACGTTTAGCTTACAAAGACAATGAAGCGTTCACAGATCCTTCCTTCCTTCCCTCCTCCTTCCTTCCTTACTTCTTTTCTTCCTTCCTTGCTTCCTTCCCTCCTTCCTTCTGACCTTCCTTGCTTCTCACCTTCTGTCCTTTTAAC
The DNA here is from genome assembly GCA_032876305.1 of Orestias chungarensis. Classification (NCBI taxonomy): domain Eukaryota; kingdom Metazoa; phylum Chordata; class Actinopteri; order Cyprinodontiformes; family Cyprinodontidae; genus Orestias; species Orestias chungarensis. The sequence continues at coordinate 176,577 of JAVLVB010000780.1, read as the reverse complement.
CTTCCTTCCTTCTGACCTTCCTACCTTCCTTCCCGCTTCCTTCCTTGCTTCCTTCCTTCTAACCTTCCTTCGTGTCTAAATCAAGTGTAATGAAAGGAGAAGTAAAATCTTCTCCTGATCTGCTTCTGCTGGTTCCAGTCCACTTCCTGTTCTCTGATCCTGACTTCCTGTTCCTTCCTGCAGGCGCTCTATGGAGCAGACTCGGCCCCAGCGGCGATGGCGGTGCCGGACGTCACGACCGCAGGACAGAGCGGCAGGAAGAGGGCGGCAGGAGGAGGCGTGGCGACGGTAGCGAGGTGGGAGAGGAGGAGGAGCGGGAGGAGGAAGACGACTCGACCCTGCAGAAGATCTGGGGCGCCATGATCAAACAGAAACAGGAACACCGCAGCCACAAGACGAAGAAGAGCCGGCTGGACAACCTGCCGTCGCTGCAGATCGAGATCAGCCGAGACAGCAGCGAGGAGTCGGACGCCTGAGGGGGCGGGGCCTAATCTAGACTGAGTGAGGCGTCATCAGAAATCATTCCTGTTACTGAGGAGGAGCTGAACTCTGGCGGGGAGCTTCCTGTTCGGACCAGAACCCAAGATGGAAGAAACCAGATCCGCTTCCTGGATTCTTCTTGTTTCATTGTGTTTTTTCTTTATTTCCTTCCTTGTGGAAATGAATCGGCTTCTATTTGTCACCGGGACAGGAAGAGGAAGCGGCCCGTCTTCCTGGTTCCCACCATGTCGGCTCCACTGCGGCTGTAAGCTAGCATTGAAATGAGATGATGGCTGAAGACCTGCAGGGGGAGCCGTTTTTATGAGGATGATGAGGATGAAGGTGAAGCAGTTTATTCTGTTTCAGGTTCAACAGCCAAGCAGCCAATCAGGATTCAGCCTGATGCTGATTGGCTGCTAGTTGAACTCTGAAGCTTCACATAAACCCAGTGTAAATATTTGATTAAAAAAGAACGACCCTTGACCTCCACAGGAAGTTAGGCTTCACTTTTCCACGTTGTGTCCACGATGTCGAGGTATGTGAACTGGAAGAAAACTGATTATCGTTTTGTCAACAGTTTAATAATAAAAGTCTGAAAAGTGTGGTGTGCTGCTGAGTCACAATGTAGAGCCTCCAGGTCAGAGGAAGAAAGCTGAGCATATGGTCGTCTGAGTCAGGTCCAAGCTGGATGCAGGCCTGGAATTTGACTAGGCCGTTGTAACCCATGAATCTGCTCCGAGTTCTGCTCACTGAATCAGTTAATCTAAATAGCACTAGTTTATAACAAGTGTTTTAATCCAGGATTAACACTTTTAATTAATCCTGGTTGACAAACATACAGACCATTAAATTAATTTCATCATTCAGATTAATTTTCTATATAATGAAACCCAGAAGATTTCATCGAGTCACTCCTGAACCATGAAGCCACACTAGCTGAATACTAGATTGGAGCAATGCGTCAGACTGAGCATGCATGAGGCAACAGTGGAGAGTAAAAACTCCCCCCCGAACCTGAAGGATGGAGGATTTAGATGATGAAAGAATCCCAAAGAGTTCGTTAATAGTGTCCTCCAGCAGCCTGAGCCTGGAGCAGCTTAGGTACTTCAGTCTTGTTGTGCTTTATAAATAAAATACAGAATCTAAACCCATCCCATAATATCTCTGGCTGTTTGGTGTTCTTTTAAAGTCGGCTCAAGTGGCCTATCTGAGATAAGTCTGTTCACGAGCCCGGAGCAGAAGAACAACGTAACCAAGCTAAACTCGGCACAGCTCGCTTCGGACGTTTGCGTCTGGCTTCTTCTGCTGCTTCATGATGATGCACGTTGGGGACATAGACGGACCACAGACGGCTCAGCAGCTCCACAATCTTCCAGAGAGAAACGTGGGTCCAGATAAGAAAGGATAGACTGATCCTGCTACCAAATAAAAGCTTCTCCTGGAAGAAAATATAAATGATGTCATATAGACAAAGATGTGAAGTCATGAGGAAATATATATATATATATATATATGCATATATACATATATAAATTGTTATGTTAAAAGAATTTAACACAAAGTATTTCGAAATTTTATAGCTTTTTTATTTAATGGTGAAAAAATCATTTTGTGGACATATTTTCTTCTATTATGTTATTTTTTGTTCAAGCTTATTTTCTATAATAATGAGTTATAATGTTAGACATGTTTTGATGAGGCCTGCCAGGCTCCATGCGCTGCCAGCGTGCTCTCGCGTTAGCCAATCACCTCAAACTGGCGTAACTTACGTAACCGTCACACACTTCACTCTGATTGGCTCATTTGCCTGAACGTTAGATACTTGCAAACCAATAGAATTCCAAGGCCCGGGAAGAGCAGCTCGCTCCCAGCCAATGAGGCCGACTGACGTCAGCGCGAGCCCAACTCGAATTCATGTGACGTATGCGGCCTTGTAGCTCTGGTCGCCATTTTCTTGTCATCGAAAACGAACCACGGAGACCAACTGACGGAGGCGGAAAAAAACGTCGCAACGGGCCGTAGTTCTTCGCGGTTCTCGGCCCAACGGTTGTCTCCTTTAATGAATGGACTGTTTGCTGCGGCGTGGTAATGCTATCGGTCCGGCTGCAGTAGCTTTGTCCGAGTCTCTGAGCTGGAAGATGGAGGGCGAGGCGCCCCGGGTGGACGCCTGCAGGGAGTACCAGTCCTCGCTGGAGGACCTGACGTTCAACAGCAAGCCGCACATCAATATGCTCACCATCCTGGCCGAAGAAAACGTCCAGTTCGCCAAGGATATCGTGGCTATTATTGAAGCTCAAATCAGCAAGGTTTTTATGCTCATAGAATACTTTTTTTTTAAATCAGTTTGTGAATGTGGGTCAAACATGGCGGCGTTCTGGTGAGCTGCGCGCAAGCTCCAGCCTCTCTGTACGGAACCAGCTCTAGTCGGGCTGTGTGAATAAACCACTGCTCTGGTCTCCCCCAGATAGCTGGATGTGGTCCGGCTTCAACGGAAAACCCGCGTTTAGAGCCGTTTGTGACGTTCAGGGCGACATTTTAAACACAAACAGACGAAAATAACAAGAGAAACTAGGCTGGTTGGTTCGGTTGAAACCGGTTTTAGGTTTCAAAGTCTGGTCGTAGGAGTTTTTTAATGGGTTGAGACTTATCTGAAGAGTTCGTTAGAACTGTCTGCGTGGTCTGGAACAGGAAGTGATTGTTTTCCATGCGGCCGCATTGACTAACTAAAGGAGGCCAGACGCCAAAGAGGCGGTCAGTGAACGCACCATCGCCGACTGCTTCCGGTCCGGTGTGAGACAGGAAGTGTCCCCGAGGTCAAACAGACCACCTGACATGAGAGGAACTATAAACTACTTTGTTCTTAATCCACAGCTGGTATAGCAGCAAGAAAGTACTAATATCTTTACTGAAGTGACAGTTTAAAGCTCAGCTCAGGAAAATATCTCCTAAATGTAAATAATATAACTAGTTACTATGCACCAGTTTGTGAAATCATATCAGACAGGACTTTATTTATAATTTAGACCTTAGAGTTCACAGAGCTGGGTAACGATGATCTGGATTAGAGGGGGAAATAATCCAGATTAAACATAAATGTGGGAGTAAATGAGTCTTTTTTTAAATCTGCAGGTTTGTTAGATGTAGGAATAAATGTTGCTTCTCAGATTAAAATCTTCAACTGGTTTTTAAAAACTGTGTGAGGAATAAAAGCTCGATTGGATCTTTACTGGTGTAATTTAGTTTCTCTCTTTATACAATACAGACATGAAACGTTTCCAATGTTTGTGTTTGTTTGGGCCGCTATGGTCCAACATGGCGGTTCTGTTCTGGCTAAGGCTATAAATAGCTTTTTATGGTACAAAAAAACAATCTAGGTCTAAATATAATATAATATGAAGTCTGGTATAAAAATTAATCCTGATTTGACCTGAGGAGCTTCTGGTAAACCCAGAGTATTTTTTTGGCCCAGTTTAAAAACAAAAACAAAAGTTTCTGTGGTTCTGGTTTGGTTTTCGCTGAAGACTCTCTGTAAATATTCAAACAACCAAAAAATGTATTCAGTAACTGAAACCGTGGAGTTCTGCTCTGGGATTAGAACCCAGAACCTCTGTGTCGGAGCCGGTTCGGGGTGGGGAGTGATCCCCTGAGGTTCAACCAGGCGGTTCTGATTGAAGCTGGACCACATCGTGTTTGCATGTTGAAGCTGAATGGCGCTCTGGTTACATGACGCATGAATTCACTCGTTCATCCTGATTTCTACACTTCCTGGAATGTGACTGATGGTTATAATGTTGATAATAAAAAATGTGAAATGTGCTTTTTGTCATTTTTTTCTTTCCTGGGTTGACTCTGGTTTCTCTGGTCAAAACTGCAAAGTCTAAGGTTTAAAACGAGCTTTAAAGAGTAAACGCAGACATAAACCTGGTAACGTACAAAGAGTGGGTGGCTCCGCCCCTCTTTGGAGGTAAAGACCCCTCCAGAGGAAACGAACCCCTGGAACCCGCTCTGAAGAACCGGTCCGGGTCTGGACTCTCCCCGAGGACGGATCGCGGGTTCTCGCTTCAGAACCGACCCAGTCGGCAGTTTTTGGGCTGTTTGTTCCTGAATGAAGAAATCTAAATGGACGCTGCTTTTTTTTCTGGCAGTTTTTGGATTTTTTTCCTGTTTTATTTTTATTTTTCCTCTTTGAGGGGGACTTTTTTTAGTTTTTTTTTCGACAGCTAAGCGGGTTTTGTTTGGAAACTTGTTGTTTTTCTTCTGGCTTGTTTGAAATGTTGCTTTAACCCCTGCTGTTGTCTAAACTTGTTGAGTTCTCTTATTGCTCCAGGCGCCGGCCGCTGAGAAGCTCCCAGTTTTGTACTTAGTGGACTCCATAGTGAAGAACGTTGGCGGACAGTACCTTGCAGTGTTTGCTAAAAACCTAATCGCTTCATTTATTTGTGTCTTTGAAAAGGTAAAGTCCCGGCTGCTGCCGCCTTCTCTTCTTGTTTTTTTACGCTCAGCCACCATCTTCCTCCTGTTGTTGTGTTGCCTGCCCTCTGTAGTCCTGCTGATGCATTGTGGGATGGCGGCTGTGGTTGACGCTGTGAAGGCCAAGCGCTGTGCTCTGTCTGTAGGTGGACGAGAACACCAGGAAGAGCCTGTTTAAGCTGCGCTCCACCTGGGACGAGGTGTTCCCGCTGAAGAAGCTGTACGCGCTGGACGTTCGGGTCAACTCGCAGGACCCGGCCTGGCCCATCAAGCCGCTGCCGCACAACTTCAACTCAACCTCCAGCATCCACGTCAACCCCAGGTTTCTGAAGCAGGTGTGTGTCGCAGGCTCTGCAGAAGCCGGCCCGTTGGTGTGCGGTACCGCTGCAGTCCGACTGGCCCATGCTGGATCGCTGTTAGAGCCGAAACCTTCAGAAATCAAGAGCAAACGCCTGAATTCTGCAGAGGGAAAACTACTGCAGTGTCTCTGAAGAACCAGGCTAGAGATTATCAAGAGCCAACAATAGTTTCATATTTAGATGTTTTTTTTTTAAAGAGATTTCCAGCAAAGTTTTCCAAAAGAATGAGGCTAAAGCGGGTCTCCATCCCTGCTTCCATACAGCTTCATGAAATAATTCAGAACCATCAAGTTTGGAAAATGTCCAGTAACGATAGTTTTCTTCTTACCCATCTAAAACCTTTAGAACAGGAGCTCTGCTGCACTAAAAACGTCCAGGAATCCATCTTGTCAATAGGATGAAACTTTCACATTTTATACAAATATCAACACTACATAAAAAAACAACACTTTTCCCTGTTTTGTACCATGTTTTTTCTTTACATTTAACTCTTTAAAAATGTCAAATTTGTGGCTCTAAACTCACTTTTAGTCGGGACTAAGGCAAGAATATCTCTCTGGATTTTCTACTGTGGCTCTTGAGAATCAACAGAACTGTTTTAAATATTAATGTTGAAATAAATGTGTGATTTTTGCAGTTTTCTGCCTGTTTTAGAAAAATACCTGCAGCAAAGCTTTTCAAAAGAATGAAACTAAAAGTGCTGGAAGTCATTAAGATTCGGTAATTCTAGTCGAGTCCAAATTTACATAATTTTTAACAAATAGAAAATAATAAATGTATAGTTTATAGTCTAAAACTTACTAAAATGGTGGTTATTTTAAAAACAGACACATTTCCTGTCAGCAGATCAGAACCAGTCTAATCAGTTAAGCTGATCCTAGTGACGGGATTATTAGTCATGTCATTTCCTGTATTTCACTCATTACTAACCTTCAGTAACTTAATTAGGACATTTTTCTAGGTTTATCTTCTGAAACCAGTTTTAGCTTTTACTAAATGATCTCCCCACCAGAGATGCACCGATCTGAGAATGTAGTCAGATATATAAATATGGCTGTTATACCGATTTAACATATTTGTGACGTGTGTTTTATTAATTCTCCTAATCTTTCCGTTAAACTCTAAAGAAACTGAAGTTAATGCTGATATATCGCCGCTTAATAACCACATTCAGATCCGTTTGGTTTATTTACATCTACATCAGCAGGTTTATGGTAGGAGTTATTATATTTATAAAAGGAAAATCCTTTTAAATATTGCAATTAAAATGTAAGAACATAAAAAAATCAGATTTTTCCTCTGTTGGGTTTAAATTGACCTTCAATGATAATTGAATGGTAAAGATTTGTTGGTTCTGAGGAACCAGGATGTAACCTAGAATTCCTTTTCTCAACCCCAGCCTGAAGAGAAGGCCCCCCCGCCGCCGGTCACACCCAAGCCTGTGCCTGCGGCCCCGCCCCCTCAGGGGGCGCCCCCGGCCCCGCCGGGCGGCCTGACCCAGGAGCAGCTGATCCGGCAGCAGCTGCTGGCCAAACAGAAGCAGCTGCTGGAGCTGCAGCAGAAGAAGATTGAGCTGGAGCTGGAGCAGACCAAAGCCCAGCTGGCGGGACAGGTCCGGTTCTGACCCGACCCCAGAACCCAGTCAGTTTGATCTCTGATGTCACTCTAATCACGGTTCTCTCTGCAGGGGGCGCTCGTGCTGCCGTTGTCAACGGGGCCGTCAGCCGAGTCCAGACCCGCGGCCCAGACTGCTCCCGTTATCCGGCCCTGGATACCCCCCCAGGCCCCGGCTGACTCCAAGCCGTCTACCAGAGACCCCCGTCTGAACCGCGGGGGCCCCTCCGCCGCACCACAGCCCAAGAGGGAGCCCCCCTATCCCTCTGTGAGCCCTACTGGCGCCGCGGAGAAACCCCCCCGGCCGGAGAAAGTCAGACCCCCACGGAAGGACGCTTCAGAGGACAAGTTAAAGTCCAAGTCCCCGTCCCCGCTTGCCAGGGGGATGCAGGGCAAAAGCAAACAGGCAGAGGCAGAGACGGCAAAACCCAGCGAGACCCCCAAAAAGGACCCCCGGCTGAAGAGACGGTTGCCGGACAAGACAGACGCCAAGGAGGACGAGCTGAGGGACAAGAAGAGATGCGTGGACAAGAAGGAGCGGGAGGAGGCGCCACCGCCGCGCATAGCTGAGCCACCGAGGTCTAACAAGCCCAGAGTGCTCAACGGCCTGGCCTCCAAACACGAGCACGAGGCCGCCGACAAGGCCGAGCCCAAGGGCGGGGGCCCCGGCCGCAGGAAGCGAACCCGCTCGCGCTCCCCCGGCGTGTCCCCAAAGAGGAAGGAGCGGCGCTCCCCCAAAGGCCACACCCGGAGCGGCTCGCTGTCGCCGCCCCACAAGCCCGGCAAACCTCGGCGGGTCCGCGGCAACGATGACCTGCTGCATGGTAAGACGGGGCGGGACGAGCGGCTGGGCCCCAAAAAGGCTCCATCAGACAGCAGGAGGCCCAAGAGGCTGTCAGAGGACCGGCGCTCCGAGTCCAGAGACTCTCACTCGCCGAGAGGTCACGATGGCGGCTGCAAGGACACGAAAGAGTCCACGCACCGCTGGAGGAGCGGCTGGGAGGAGAACAAACAGTAGGTCAAGTTTTCATAGCCAGAACCTTTCAGGGGCCGATCGGCCCCGAACCGTCAGATCTGATGATCTTCCTTTATCCCTCTGGTGTAAAACCACCAGATGAGAAACAGCTTCATTCCTGAAGCTGTGAGACTCTCAAACACACTCAATTACATCTATAATAATATCACTTTAATATGTCACTTAATATGTCACTTGCACTCCGAATTTTCATTGCTGCTATGTCCGAAGTCCCATATTGTAGATTCTGTGTAGTCAAATCCTATTTCTCGTATATTTCTTAATATTTTATTATAGTATTTAAAATTGCTCTCAGGGTGTAAAACTGGACCGGGGGATTAGAATTTTGTCCCACCTGATGTACCACATGTGATGTGATGACAAATAAAATTCCTTGATTCCTTAACGACGTCCATCGTCTCTTTCATAGCCCTAAGCTGCCCGAGGAGCCGCATCCCAAGTCCGGCCCCCCCCGGCACAAACCGCACGGCACCCCGACCCAGCCCGGCACCCCCAGGGGCCAGAAGATCCGCCTCAGTGTGGACGCCAACCTGCAGATCCCCGAAGTCCTAAACTCCGCCTCCAAGAAGGACCTGCTGAGGAGGGTGCGTCCCGAGGGCGTCCCCCAGGTTTGCTACCTGTGTGCACGGCCCCCGTAAACGTGCCTTTGTGTCTGCCCCTACAGGCCAGCAGGCGTCTAGAGAGCGGCGAGATCTCACAGGAAGACTTCCTCAACATGGCGCACCAGATCAAACACTTCTTCCAGTACCAGGAGGAGAAACAGCAGCAGCGCTCCGAGAGCTGGGAGGGGCCCGGCCAGTTCGCCCCCAAGACTCCGCCCGCGCCGACCACTATGGACGCCGCCGAACTGTCCTACTACGAGCACAAGTCCAAGCTGAGGAAGACACAGGTCAGCCACCGGGTAGCGGGCGACGACGGTAACGAGGCGTCTGACGAAGGCGGCGAGGCGAGACAAGCCGAGAAGCAGAGCGGCGGGGTGGCGTACGGGCGGGCCCCGGAACGACCAGGTGAGCTCAGGAGGCTCTTCAGCCGCGTATTTCTCTGAGACAGGTTGTGACCCCGGGTTTAACTTGTGATTGTTATCTGTCCAGACGAGAGGCCCCCACCTTCCCCCATGGTGGAGGACTACAACCACGGGAAAGAGTTCCCTAAGCTGAAGGGACTGCGCTTCCGGAGGAGGGCCGGCCCCGGAGAGTCCAGTAAGTCCCGCCCACTGTTGGGTCCCGATCTGAGGGCCACAGAGAGTTCAGGTTCAGGAGCTGTTAGTTTCAGGAAATTGTGGGAGTTGTATTCAGGCTGTAAAGCAGCGGCCCCTGAGGTCAGGGTCACGTCTTCTTACCGTGTTTTGTGTCCAGGTGAGCGTGAGTGGACGTCGCCGCTGATGGAGCGCCAACTCTACGACGAAGAGTACAAGAGCGGCTACGACGCCCCGCGTAGGTACGGCCCCTTGGACGCACGCAGGCAGGATGGAGGCCCTCCTTCTACGGGGGTCCTCAGGAGCTCCCCGGGTCCCTCCACCCTAGAGGCTCCACCCCCTCGCTTCGAGCGAGAGCGCCTGTCGCCGCTGCACCAGAAGGACTCGGCGGACATGAGTCCGGCCCCTCGGTTTGAAAGTCCCAACAGCGAGCACTCGGATGAGGGGCCCCTGGACGCCCACCTCCCCAAGCCTGGCCTGAAGGGGCCCCCTCGCGGGGAGGCCCTGTCTTCGGTCCGCCAACACGGTGACTCGCCAGGACACACGCCGCCCCACGAAGGAGGACACCCACCCTCACGTTACGGAGGCCCCCTTCACATGGGCCCCTCCCGACCACAACGCCCCGGCTGGTATGAAGGCGCCGGCCCCGGGCGCTTTGAAGAGCCACAGTTCGATGGGTCTTACCGGCAAGGGCCCGGACGGTTTGACAGCGGGGGGCCAACCCATCATAACATCCCAGAAAGGACTGAGGGCCCTGGGCCCTGCGAGGGACCCCACATGGCAATGAGGGGAGGAGGAGACGGAATCGGACCGTTTGATGGGCCCCCACAGGGACCCGCCAGGTTTGGGGGCCCCATGGGCCAACAGCAGGCATCTCGATTTGAGGGCCCAATGGGTGGCCCTGTTCACCAAGAGGGCCCAGTGCAGCGTTTCGATGGCCCTGGGCACTTCGGCAACGTGGGACCTGCTCCAATGGGCTTCCAGCAGCAGCGGCCCTTACGATTCGAGGGCCCCAATAACCAGATGGGTCCAATTACGTTTGACGGCCCCGGGCGCTTTGAGGGCCCAAGGTTTGACCTGCCCGGGGGGCCCCATCAGGCAGGGCCCCAACGCTTCGACTATGCCCCTGGTCAGCAGGGGCCCCCCAGGTTTCCCCACCAGCACAACATTCAGCTCCCCCTGCAGCCCATGGCCCCGAACCTCTATGACAGCCCCGTGGCCCCCCAGCAGAACTTCGGCCTGGCCCCCCAGCGGTTCCCAGAACCCACCAATCCTCAGTTCCCTCCGGGCCCCAACATGAACTTCAACATGCAGCCGGCTCCGTTCAGCCAACCGGGCCCCGCGCCCTTCTACAACCCCGCGGCCCCCGCCATCAGCATGCAGCAGCCGGTGAGTGTGGACCCCCCCCCCCCCCCCCCAGGTTCTGGTTTGGTTCTGGTTCTGAAACTGTTGTGCTGTTTCCAGGTGATGGGGAACCTGAACCCGCCCTTCCTGCCTCAGAGCGCCGCTCCTTTCGGACAGCAGAGTATGAATTTAAAGCTGCGGCAGCGCGACCACAAACAGGAAGTGATGTAACGGGTCCGACAGGAAGCTCTAACAGATGTTTGTGTCTCTGCAGCTCCTCAGGAAAACCACTTCGGTCAGCTGGACGTCAACGACCTGTTGAGCAAACTCCTCTCCAACGGCATCATCAAGCCGCCGTCGCAGACAGAGTCCATGACCACGACCAGCGGTGAGTCAGCCAATCAGGAGCTGCCGCTCCTCAGCCAATCAGGAGCTGCCGCTGACGCTCCTCAGCCAATCAGGAGCTGACGCTGTCATTAGTAGTTGAGTGGTTTTGACCCCTGTCTGCTTGCAGAAGCGTCCCCCGCCGCAGCCGCCGCAGTGGCTCCAGATCCACCTGTGGAGGAGGAGGAAGAGGAGGAGCCTGAGGTGGAGGAGGAGGAAGACCTGCCAGATCTCACCAGCTTCAGCATCGACGGCATGAAGCTGTGAGTCCGACTCCGAGCTGTGGTCAAAGCTGTGTTGGATGGTCCTGGTGTTTCCTACGGTCCCTGAACGCAGCACAAACCAGAGTCTTGTTTAGTTTATTCCGTCCTCTTACGCCGTCCCGGTTCTGCCCTTCAGGCGCTACGAGAGCGTGGTGACGAAGCTCTACTCAGGGAACCAGTGCTGCCTCTGCAGCATGCGCTTCACCGCCACCCAGACCGACATGTACGCCGACCACCTGGACTGGCACTTCCGGCAGAACCACGCCGGCAAGGTGGCCGGCAAGAAGGTGACGCACCGGCGCTGGTACTACAGCCTGACGGTGAGTCCTCGCACGCGACGCCTCTGCCGCTTGAAACCATTGGCGAGCTCACGGCTCTGCCCCCCCGACCCAACAGGACTGGATCGAGTTCGAGGAGATCGCCGACCTGGAGGAGCGCGCCAAGAGTCACTTCTTTGAGAAGGAGAACGAGGAGGAGGTCCAGAAAAACCAGGCGGCCGCCAAGGAGAAGGAGTTCCAGATCGTCCGCGCCACCAAGGACCAAGTGGGGGAGGTGAGCTTCTCAGACCGGCCACTAGGCGGAGCCACCGAGGCAGAAGCTCATGGAAACCCTCTAGGGCTGCAAACTAACGAATGTTTTCATAATTTAGCTTTTAATTTACTTTTACATTGAGCTGCTAAAAGGGGAAAAAAGGAAAACACAAGAGAATTGAGCCGTTCACTGTAATTAATTTAACTTTAAAGGAACAAATAAGCTCAACAGTATTTAGGCATAAAAATTAACTTAATTAGTTGTTTCAGCACTAAAACATTCCCATAATTTCTCCTCATTCTCTGATTGGCTGGGATTTGTCCAATTATTGGGATTTAAAACGGCTCAATAAAAAACAAATCAGTTTTTTTAGGTTCCAGTTAAATAATCAAGTGATTTCCGCCAGTAAAGGTTGATTCAGAACAAAAGTGACGACACTGAGCGTAAAACATGGCCGCCCGGGGAGAAGCAGCCGTGACTCCACATTTCCATCACGGCACTTTCTGATTGGCTTCGGCGTCACAGTAAACAGGCCACGCCCTCTTCTGCCCAGATTGCTCCTAACACGGGAATATCTGAGGATAATCCCGAGTTAAACATCGGACAGCTGGAACAAAGTTTTCAGTTAATAATCTTTAACCAGTCTGTTATTCTGTGTTTAATGATCCGGTTCTGATGGTCCGATCTTCTCTGCAGTTGTGTGAAATCTGCCAGGAGCCGTTTGAGACCTACTGGGTGGAGGAGGAGGAGGACTGGTTCCTGAAGAACGCCGTCAGAGTGGACGACAAGGTGAGGCCCCGCCCCCTCGGTCAGAAACCGCCTCTCGGTTCTGATGGACCCGTTAGGGGTCCTGAGCCGTGGGTTCCTGTTCTGGTTCTGATTTGGGCTGACACCATACCTGACAGGTTTAAATGTACCATAGGTCATTAGTTAGATGTCAAATCAAATGTTTTAAGTGTTTAAATTTTACATACAACAAAAGCAAAGTCAAAGAAAAGTGACAACGTTCGGCAGACGTGCGCCGCTCTAGTGAACCTGACCGTTTAGATCAGAACCGGCTCTGACCCGTCTGGTTTTGTCCCCACAGAACTTCCACCCGGCCTGCTTCGAGGACTACAAGAACGTGAGTGAACTTCTGGTCCTGCTTCTGGTTGTTCTCCCCTCTGTCTTCATGTCCTCCCCGTCTCTCGTCCCCAGACGTCCTCCTATCTGGACGCCACACCGTCTCCCAGCCGGCTGCTGGCCGAGCATCCGCTGGGCGCCTTCGTGAAGGAGGAGGAGGAGGAGGGGAGCGCCGCTCCCACTTCCTGTGAGATCAAACAGGAAGTGGAGCCCGTGCCCTGCGCCGTTACTCAACAGCAGGAAGTGGATTCTGCGGCGGTTCCGGAGGCGTCGGCGGACTCGCCGCAGTCTGAGGACAAAGCGTGACGCGGCGGCGCTCCTCTTCGTCCGCTGGGCCGAAGATTTTTACGACTTGAATACATTTTGGTATTTGGATTGTTGCGGCTGTTTGTGAGCCGCCGGCTGTAAACGGTTTAATTTATACATTAAAGTATTTTTGGTACCTCTGGTCTTCAGCTGTTCTGTAATCATCACAGGTGTGGAAGGTAAGCCTCATCTGAAGCGTCTGGAGGACGCAGTCGCTTTAATCTTCAATAAACGAGTCTGAAACGTTCTGTGTGAACTGTGGTTCTGATCCGGCTCGGTTCTGTTCTGTTGTCGTTTAGGTTGATTCAATAAAGTTTCAGTGGATTCAACATTGCTGCTCTCCTGTTTCATTCCCATCAGGATAAATAAATAAAACAATACTAAAATGTGAACTAAACACAAATCTTTGATTTCAACTTTAAACAAACTAAACTTTTATATTTCATCCATTTCTATGATTAATTTGTTTTTCTGGACTCTTGATTCCATATGGAAGAAAATCTGTTGTCACATTTTGAAACGGTGAAATTTTAAAACTCCAAATTAACATTTGTGCATTTTTAAAATCTGAAAAGGTTTGATAACGATTCAATAAATGGCTAAAGGGTGATTCCGCCTAATATTTCACTACCTTGAGCTCATTTAATCTTCTTTAGATAAAAACTACAAAACAGAAACTTCAAACCTGAACTGGATCCTTATGAACTAGTTCAGAATATTTAAAACCAGGTTTGTGAAACTTAATATTCTAAACTAGTTTATAATACTCCAGTCCAGGTTTGACTTTTCTATGTTTTGTATTTTTTATCTAGAGAAGAATACATTTGCTGAAGGTTGTGAAACATTAGGCGGAATCGCCCTTTAGCCATTTCCTGAATCGTCGTCAAACTTCTTCGTGGTTTGATGTAATCCTGGATCGACTCGTTATGGACTCGGGAGCTCCGTCCTCACCTCCTTCTACAGATGTGTGGTGGAGAGCGTCTTTTGCTCCAGTATCAACGTGTGGCATGGAAGCTGCTCTGCTGCAGACAGGAAAGCTCTGCAGAGGGTGGTGAAGATCGCACAGAGGATTGTTGGAGTCAGCCTCCCCAGCATCACAGACATTTACACCAACAGATGCAGGAAGAGGGCCTCAGGCGTCATGAAGGACCCCACACACCCAGCACACTCACTTTTTGTTCCGCTCCCCTCAGGCAGGAGGCTGCGGAGCATCAAGTGTAAAACAACCAGACTGAGAAACACTTTCTCATTTAACTGTTCACTTTAATATCACACTTTAAAATGTCACTTGCACTCCGAATTTTCATTGCTGCTATGTCCAAAGTCCCATATTGTAGATTTTGTGTAGTTAAATCCTATTTCTCGTATAGTTCTTTATATTTTATTATATTATTTAAAATTGCTATCAGGGTGTAAAACTGGACCGGGGGGTTAGAATTTCGTCCCACCTCATGTACCACATGTGATGTGATGACAAATAAAATTCCTTCATTCCTTGATCCTAGAGGATTAAAACTGAACATTGAATTTATCTTGTTGAATTTGGGACTTTGGATTTTGACACTTAAAAGTTTAAAAACTGAATAAGAGAAAAACATTAACATTTAAATTCAAAGGCGTATACATTTCCTAAATCCTGAGAACAGATTCACTTCCATGGTTCTGGTTGTTGTATTTCTATGTCTGGCCTGTTTTAACTGCGTTAATTAAACACAACCGCCGTCAGATTTCTGTGTTACGTCCCGATTTCCTCCTGTTCTGATCTTTTGACGATACGATCTGAACCGGGTCATCATCAGAACCAGAACATAAACACAGCAGCCAGAAAATAAGAAAAATTATTTTATTTAAGCGTCGACACTCCTTTCTGCCACCGGGGCGGCGACAGTCCAGCGGAACGAAGGAACCAGCTGGAGCTCTGAATCCTGGATCCGGTTCTGATCTGTCCATCACCTCCAGAACCGGTAGACTCCCAGGGCGATGCCGAGGCAGGCGAAAATGGTCGCTGTGAAGGAGAGGCATGAGACGGTGAAGAAGACTTACACCAGAACCAGATGTAGAACCAGAACCAGAAGGTACCTGCCATGTACCGGACCGTTTCCAGCTTCAGGGACTCCAGCACGGTCTTCAGCGACGCCACCTGCAGGTCGATCTTCTTGTTGACCTCCATGTTGTCGTTTTCCAGGTCGGCTTTCTGGAGACACGAGACGATGATGTCATCCTGGAACGACCAATCAGGACGAGCCTGTGCTGCCATCTCACCTTGTGATGGAACTCTGAGGTCGCTTCCATCAGCTTCCTCTCTTGATCCGTGAACTAAAACATAAACGCCGTCTGTGTGTGACCTCAGGTCGACTATGTGTGACCTCTGACCTCAGGAACAACTTCATCGCTGACTGGATCTGCCCCAAACTCACCAAGTCGGAGATCCTGCTCCTCTCCAGGTTGACGTCCAGCTTAGTTTCTGCTCTGACTTTCTCGCTCTCCTCCTGAAAGCGGACTTCCTGTTAGCTTCTCCTGTTAGCCTCACCGAAGCGGCCGGGAATCGAGCGGCCGGCGCTCGTCCTTACCTTCAGGCTGCTGTGCAGCTGCTCCAGCTCTCGCTTCATTTTCTGGTCAAAGGAGAAACGCAGAACGCAGCAGCATTAACGGAAATGTAAGCAGCCTACAGAAAACCCAGAGCGTCAAACCATCAGAACCATCATTTAGATCCATGTGGGAGGAAACCTGTGCTACAGGAACTAAATCCGCTAAATTTGAAAGTAAATGAATTTCACTAAATTAAAATGTCCTTAGAGCGCCGCAGGTGCAGGGGAACTAAAGAACTAAAGAGGATCACCAGAACATCTGTGGTGTAGTCAAAGTTTTTTTACATGAGTCACGTTTTATCAGATCACGTTTTTACAGTTGGAAGAAAATAATTAGAATAATTCAGGATTTTTAAAAAGCCTTCTGTCCAATCACAGCCCAGGCAGCAGAGACACGCCCATCACCTGAAGGTTCTGCTTCACGGGTCAGAACCTCTGCAGCCGGTTTTCTGAGGCTTCGGTTCTACCTGTCTAATGAGGAAACCTGTTACCTTAGCAACCGGAGATTTATCTCCGTCAGTGACTGAAGTAGATGAAAGTTCAGGGCATCACTAAACATTCAGCGGATCAAACGTGGCTCTGCTCGCTGGGTCAGTACGGCTGAAGCTGAGGTTCTACGGGCCGGGCTCAGATGGACGCCGTTACCGTGTTCTCAGAACGCAGGTTGGCGAACTCGCTCTTCTCCAGGATCACCATGTCTTTCCGGATGGAGTCCAGGTGCGCCATGATCTGCTGCAACGCGATCTCCTACGGAACCAACGGAACACGCCGCTGCGGATTATTAGTTCTGCTACGACTCGTTTGATCAGATTTTAATTCAAATGATTTTATTTCAAAAAAAAAAACTGCAGTCGAAAAAACCCATAATTACAGTTATGAAATTGACAGATTATAACTACTGCAAAGAAAGATTTACTTATTTCAAAGCAGACATTTGTCTATGTTATAAGAAATAAAAGTGTAGTGACCATCTTTCTGCTATGTTAGCGATGTTTAGCTAACCTAGCTAACGGACGCTAGCCTGCAGTAAACGACTCGTTAATAAAAGTTTAGCAGAGGTCTGAAGTCCGACCTGGTGGGATTTGGTCACCATGTCTTTATAGACGATGTCCATGTTGGCCGTGGTCAGCGTCACCAGCGCTGAGACGATCAGCTCGGCCTGGTGCTTCTCCAAACCTGCGCCGGAAAACACAGATTTACTGTTACTGGAACACAGTTTTAGAACGTTTACTCCTTAGAACATCGTCTGAACACAGAAACAATAAAAACACAATTCTGATTTCTATAAGACCAGCGCTGAGATGCAGAGACCGTTGAGTTCAAACTCATGGAAATAATTGTGTTGCGTTGCTAGTTAAGGCTAGCTTTAGCCGTGGCTAAATCGATGCTAACGCTAAACGATGACTTTCAGTGTTTCTAAAACACGACAAATTTATTCTAAACCTTAGATACAATTTAATTTTAGCATCATATAGAAACAAATTTGGTTTTATAATTAGGGACATCTGGATAATTTTGCTATATGACTAGCTTAGCATTGCGGAGTAGCAGCAATGCTAACTCAATTAGCTGGTTCTTTTCTCAACCTTCTGTGTTTGTGAACAACTAGTAGCTTAAATCTGTACCTGAGAAAGCATCTTTAAAACGTATGAAGTCAAATATGTTTTGATTTACGTTACTGTGCTTCTGCGCTAACACATCTACGATCTTCATCATCTCTGCGGATGAAGGTTACAACCAACAAAACTCCTCCTCCTCCCCGGCTGCCGCTCACCACTCTTCTCCAGCTCCGTCACCATGGCGTGGGAGTCAAAGGTCAACTTTCGCTGCTCCAGGGGTATCAACTCGACCTTTCTCAGGTCAAAGGTCGCAGACGGAGCGCCCACGTAGAAACCTTAAACACATAGACAGTTGCTGTGGTTACGCATCATAACAAATTACCAGAAGTAAACAAATAAAAACTCCTGCACCCCACCACCGGGGGGCGCTGCTGTAGAGTCGGAATATTGCTACGAAGTTCCGCGTCTCACCTGACTTACTTCTCTGAATATCCACGAACTTTAGCGACTAAAAGATTTTGTTTTAATCGTAAAACATCGAACACAGTTCTGGAGTTTCTGTTGAAGTCAGAACTTTAACGTGTGTGAGGGTTTATTTATGCATCTCATCACTTCCTCAGTACCAATCTATCAAATACTTTTGTACTCAGGTAATTTCTTATGAACATCTTGTTATTTTTATTTGAGCAAAAATCTATTCAACTATTTCCTCGGTTCCTTGAAAGCATTTTCCTGGTGCTCCGCACATCTGGCCCGTGATTGGTCCGTTTCCTCCTGGACGCAACACTTCCGGTTTTTACCAAAAATCAAGCATGGCGGCTCCGATTTCATCTTTTAGGCAAGGCAAGTTTATTTGTATGGCACATTTTCGTGTACAAGACAATTCAAAGTGCTTTACATAAGGAAAAAGATCAGAAAATGAAACAATAAAATCAG
>JAVLVB010000780.1:126518-141343 GCA_032876305.1 Orestias chungarensis | reverse complement strand
AGAAGAACACTAAGAGAAAACAAAAGGTTAACAAGGTTGAAATAACGGTAACTAGGTAGATTGGACAAAGGAAGAAAGTAGCAGAGAGAGAAGTGGTCAGATTGTCCTCCAGCAGTCTAAGCCTATAGCAGCATAACTATAGAAAAACTTAAATAACTTAACCCTATAGAGTGAGACATGAAGAAGGTAGAGCAAAGGAAACCGTCTGTCAAGACTGAATTCCTCCCCAACCGGATTAGGCTGTCTTCTCTTCCTCTTCCTAGCTATAAACTTTATCAAACAGGAAGGTTTTAAGCCTAGATTTGAAACTAGACAGGGCGTCTGCCTCACGGACTAAAGCTGGAAGCTGGTTCCACAGGAGAGGAGCCTGATAACTGAAAGATCTGCCTCCCATTGTGCTTTTAGAGATTCTAGGAACCACCAGTAAACCTGCAGTCTGAGAGCGAAGTGCTCTGTTAGTGACATAAGGAGTAATCAGATTTATTGATAAATACAGTTGTGTATCATCAGCATAATAGTAGAAATTTCAATGAGGATATTGTGATTGACTGTGTCAAAAGCAGCACTGAGATGTAACAGAACTAGAATAGACACGAGCCCATTGTCTGAGGCCATGAGAATATCATTAGTAACTTTAAGGAGAGCTGTCTCAGTGCTATGATGAGCTCTGAAACCTGACTGAAATTCTTCAAATAGGTCATTAGTCATCAAATGCTCTCTCAGTTGATTAGCAACAATTTTTTCAAGGATTTTAGATAAAAAAGGAAGATTATATGTGTCTGTAATTTATTAAGTCTTCTTGATCAAGAGAAGGTTTTGTAAGTAGGGGTTTTATTACAGCTACCTTAAGAGCCTCGGGTACATAACTATTCACTAATGACAAATTAATCATTTCCAAAATGTGGGTAATAATAATAGGAAACACTTCTTTAAACAATTCTGTCGGGATTGGATCCAACATACAAGTTGAAGGCTTAGATGAAGAAAATATTTTTGAAAGCTCAGAAGGCTCTACTGCAACAAAACACTTAAAACAGAGATCCGGCTCCAGCGCCACATTCAGTAGCTCATTGCTTACTGAGGTAGTAGTTATGTTTGGTAGGATGCCATCAATTTTAGTTTTAATAGATTCAATTTTATCAATTAAAATCCCATAAAGTCATTAGAGCTAAGAGTTGGAGGAATGGATGATATACCAGAATTTGCATTTCTCGTAAGTTTAGCAACTGTATTAAAAAGAAACCTAGGATTGTTCTTATTCTCCTCTATTAGTAAAGTAACATATGCAGATCTAGCTTGGCGCAGGGTCCTTTTATACAGAAGCACGCTGTTTTTCCAGGATAAATAGGACTCCTCTAAAAGCGAAAACCACCATTTGTTCTCCAATTTCCTGGTTTTTCCCTTCAAGGTACGAATTTCTAAATTAAACCAGGGGGCCAACCTCCTATGAATAAACACTTTCCTTTTTAAGGGGGCCACGTTGTCTAATGTTGTACGCAACGAGGACGTAATACTATGAACAACAGCATCAATCTGTGTAGGGCATGAAATTAATTTGTTGCCCTCCACTGCGTTTCTCTGAAATACTGAAGAAATTTGAGGTGGAATGGATCCTTTGAAGGCTGTAACAGCATTGTCCGATAGACACCTACTATAAAGACATTTTCTTTCAGATTTTAAGTACTCAGTGAAAAAGAACTCAAAAGTTATCAAAAAATGGTCAGAAAGGAGAGGGTTACGAGGCAGTACTGTAACTTTTTCAAACTCATTGCCATAAGTAGGCACAAGGTCTAAAGTGTGACCAAGAGAGTGAGTAGGTGTTTGGATTTTTTGAGTGAAGCCCATTGAGTCTAAAATGGCAGTAAAGGCTACATTTGGACTGTCATTTTTTGTGTCAACATGAATGTTAAAATCTCCCACTATAATGATTTTATCAGTGTTTAACACTATATCAGATAAAAAATCTGAGATCTGATCTATAAATTCAGAGTGAGGACCTGGCGGACGATACAAAATAACAAACAGAAGTGGTTTAATTCTTTTAGAGGTTGGATGAGGAAGGCTAAGGGTTAAATGTTCAAAAGAACTATAACTATTAGTTGGCCTGGGATTAATTCATAAATCTGATTGAAAAATGCTTCCTACTCCTCCACCTCTCCCAGTACTTCGAGGAATGTGAAAGTTTAAATAATTAGAGGGAGTTGATTCGTTGATACTAACATAATCCTCATGCTGCAGCCAGGTTTCTGTGAGACAAAGCAAATCAATTTGATTCTCAAGAATTAAATCATTAGCTAATAAGGACTTTGAGGATAGAGATCTGATGTTCAATAAGCCACACTTAATAGTTGTACATTTTTGTTTCATCTGAGTTGTTTTTATCTTTATGAGATCTTCGGGATTAGCTCTTTTTAGATTGATCTTTAATCTATTTGGTTTTGGCCGTGGGCAGGACACCGTCTCAATGGGATGTTGGGTAGGTAACTGTAGAGAAGCCGCAGAGAGGAGTTCTAAACTACTACTCTGCTTCCTGGTCTGGACCCTGGTTTGTCAGTAATTTGGGGAGTTAATAAATTTGCCCATATTTCTAGAAAGAACAGCTGCTCCGTCCAAAGTTGGATGAATCAATAATTTTTTATTCTTGCATTAATTAGGGGAGAGAAAAAGACAAAACTGACCAGTTTACTTATTAAATAGTGAGCCAAACAGATGTGTTAGTATTTAATAATGTACTTTATTACTTCATTATAAGTTTCCTAAAGAATCTAGTTTACAAGGAAGTAACTAAATTTAACGGTTCATTTATCAAGTGGCTCAAGATCTGGTGAAAATAAAATAAAATAAAACCACTTTGTCTCTTTCTCACCCTTAATTCAAGAGTCAACAATCAGTTTATTTATATAGCGCCAATTTACAACAGATGTCGTCTCAAGGCACTTTCCGAGAAAATCAATTAAAATCAAAGATACATCATAAACAAATCTATTTGAAAAAGTTTCCAATCTAAGGAACCCCAGCAGATTGCATCGAGTCATTGACTTGCAGCATTTACTCCTCTGGAATCAGCAGACAGAAACAATGGCTTGTGTTGTCGTTGACTTTACGGCAATCCCTCATACTGAGCATTCATGTAGCGACAGTGGAGAGGAAAAACTCCCCTTTAACAGGAAGAAACCTCCAGCAGAACCAGGCTCAGTAGAAGCAGCCATCTGCCACGACCGACTGGGGGTTTGAAGAGACAGAAAACTAAAATAGATGCAGAGGAAACTGAAATAATAGAGTTTAAAGCAGCAGTTGTAGAACGTCACTGGAAGCATCTCAGCCCATGTTCTCCTCCAAGAAGCTGTCTCAGCTAACAGAACGACAGCCCAGGTGTGGTTACTATGGAGAGAAGAACACTAAGAGAAAACAAAAGGTTAACAAGGTTGAAATAACGGTAACTAAGCAGATTGGACAAAGGAAGAAAGTAGCAGAGAGAAAAGTGGTCAGATTGTCCTCCAGCAGTCTAAGCCGATAGCAGCAGATCTATAGAAAAACTTAAATAACTTAACCCTATAGAGTGAGACATGAAGAAGGTAGAGCAAAGGAGAACCGTCTGTCAAGACTGAGTTCCTCTCCAACCGGATTAGCCTGTCTTCTCGACCTCTTCCTAACTATAAACTTTATCAAACAGGAAGGTTTTAGGCCTAGATTTGAAACTAGACAGGGTGTCTGCCTCACAGACTAAAGCTGGAAGCTGGTTCCACAGGAGAGGAGCCTGATAACTAAAAGATCTGCCTCCCATTCTGCTTTTAGAGATTCTAGGAACCATCAGTAAACCTACAGTCTGAGAGCGAAGTGCTCTGTTTGGGACATAAGGAGTAATCACATCTCTGATATACAATGGAGCTTTATTAGTGAGGGCTTTATATATCAAAAGAAGAATCTTAAAATCTATTCTATGTTTGACAGGGAGCCAATGAAGGGAAGCTAAAATTGGGGAGATATGATCTCTCTTTTTAAGTTTCATCAGAACTCTTGCTGCAGCGTTTTAGACCAACTGTAGACCTTTAACTGCATTTTGTGAACTTCCTGCTAATAAATAGTTACAATAGTCCAGCCTTGAAGTAACAAATGCATGGACTAGTTTTTCAGCATCTGTCCTAGAGAGAATATTTCTAATTTTTGCTATATTCCTAAGGTGAAAGAAGGAAATCTTACAGACCTGTTTTATATGGGACTTGAAAGACATTTCCTGAAAAGAAATAACACCAAGGTTCTTTACACTGTCACCAGATGCCAATTTGATAGTATCCAGGTTAAGAGATTGACTACGCAATTTCTTTTTTAGAGGTTCTGGTCTAAAGATAACAATTTCTGTCTTTTCAGAGTTCAAGAGCAGAAAGTCTAAAGTCATCCACATTTTTATATTATCTAGACATGCCTGTAATCTACCAAACTGACTGGATTCATCAGGATTTATAGATAAATACAATTGTGTATCATCAGCATAACAGTGGAAATTAACACCATGCTGTCTGATGATTTTACAAATAGGGAGCATGTATATAGTAAATAGAATTGGGTCAAGTACAGAACCCTGTGGTTCTCCACAAGTAACCTTACAATGCGGAGAAGATTTATCATTTAGATGAACAAACTGGGATCTATCAGACAAATACGATTTAAACCAGCCTAGTGCTGTTTCCATGATCCCCACAGTGTGTTCGAGCCTTTCTATGAGGATATTGTGTTTGACTGTGTCAAAAGCAGCACTGAGATCTAACAGAACTAGAATAGACACGGGTCCATTGTCTGAGGCCATGAGAATTGGCCATGATATAACACAGTTTTCATTTCTCGTAAGTTTAGCAACACTTTCCTTTTTATGGGGGGTACATTGTCTAATGTAGTATGAGGACGTAATACTATGAACAACAGCATCAATCTGTGTAGGGCATGAAATTAATTTGCTGCCCTCCACTGCATTTTTCTGAAATACTGAAGAAGTTAAAGGTGGAATGGATTCTTTAGAGACTGTAACAGCATTGTCTGAAAGACACCTACAGTACTATAAAGACATTTTCTTTCAGATTGTAAGTACTCAGTGAAAAATAACGCAAAAGTTATCAAAAAATGGTCAGAAAGGAGAGGGTTATGAGGCAGTACCGTAACTTTTTCACACTCAATGCCATAAGTCAGCACAAGGTCTAAAGTGTGACCAAGAGAGTGGGTAGGTCTTTGGATTTTTTGAGTGATGCCAATTTTAAATTGGGTCAAAATGCCGGGTCAGAGGTCAGAACCTTACTGGGTCTGAGATGTTCTGATCAACTCCAGTAGATCCGTCGATTAAAATGATCCAGAACCCGCTGCACTGTAGAACCCGCTCATCTGCAGCTCAGTCCTGAGACAGGCAGGACATTTTAAACTAATACTATCTGTAGCATCCAGTGGAAGTTAGAGGCCAGAACTGATAGTTGAATGTCTTTAATCGCCATTTGTTGCCATAAACCATGAAGCAGTCATTCAACTAATGTAAGAACTTGTTCCTCTTTCCGACTGAAGCTAAAAATTATTATCTCTTTTCCTTTGTTTGACCACATTTTTCTCTTAACATACAAAGCTAGCTGACTTATTTTCGTCTTTGTCTTTCCGTTGTCCAGCTAACCGTTGCTAACCATTGTTCTGTGCTATTTCCGGTCAGAGACAGGAAGTTAACAGAATAAAAGCATAAACCCGTATTTACCATAAACGTGTCAAATACACCTTTACACTCCCACCAAATTATTTCCTGTCTAAATCTCAAAATAAAACACAAATCATTTCTCAGAGTTACATAACCATAACAACAGTGAAAACATACAATTAAATCAACATTTCGATATCTTAAGCAATGACTTTAACTGCTTTCAAACAGCAGAACTAACTTATTAAATGGACGTTCCACTACAGACATTTTATGCAAACGTACACCCTTATCACTAAGATTTCTGTCTGCAAAGGCTATTTTGACCTTTCTCACAAGTCCATCTGAATCTGTTACAGCATCCAAGACTCGTCCTAGTTTCCATTGAGATCGTGGTTTAGTGTCCCCTTTTTAATGACAATGTCACCTGTTTGCATATTTATTTTGGGTTTGTACCATCTTTGCCGTACCAGAATGTTGTGCAGATATTCTTTCTTCCATCTTCTCCAAAATTGTTCAGCTAGATATTGCACTTGAGGCCATCGTTTTTTGTGCATACAAGTCCTCTTTCACGAAATGTCCTGGTGGTGGCAACGCTGTTGTACTTTTCATTTTGACAAGAGGATTTGGAGTTATTGGTTCCCAACTTTTTGGATTGTTAAGAGTGTCCATGGTCAGTGGGCGACTGTTGACTATTGCAGCTGCTTCATACAGAAAAGTTCGGAGAGAAGAGTCTGTGAGGCGTTCTTTACTGAGAGCAAGAGTTGCGTTGAAAACGTTTCTTACAGTCCGTACTTGCCGCTCCCATACTCCACCTGCGTGACTTGCATGAGGGTGTCAGGATCCATGTTTTGGTTTGGTTCAGTTTGTTGTTGTTTCATTTATATTTAGTTTTTGCTTTGTTTAGTTCATCAATAGTTGTATTATTTAATTATCTTTACTATTCATTTATATTTTCTATATGGTTATGTTCTCTAGCTTGTTCCTCCACTCCCCTGTTCTCTGTTTCTTCCTGTGTGTGTGTGTGTGTGTGTGTGTGTGTGTGTGTGTGTGTGTGTGTGTGTGTGTGTGTGCGTGTGTTCCTTCATCTGTGCTTGTTTCTCCACTCATCCTTCATTCACATCTGTCATCAATAATCCAATCATCTTCTCCACCAATCCAACCCCGGTTCCCTATTATTTAAGCCGCTCTCATTCATTCACTCACCGCTGGATCGTCTGTTGTCCTTCCCCGATGTCCTTCCCTGATGTCCTTCCTGATGTTCACCCTTGCCGCCTTCTCGCCTCGCTCCAGAGTTTCCTGCCCACGTCTCCTGTAAGCCTCCTCTCCTGCTTGCTGAGTTCTCTGTCCTGGCTCTTCATTTTGTTTTCTCCCCTGGTCCCGTCCTGTGTTTCACTGTTTGTTACTTTTAGGTTCTCAGTTCTGCAGTCTATGATTTTTCCCGTGCCTCTTCTCTCTCGTGGTTGTTTGGGTTTCTCTTTGTGTCAGTTTATTTCCTTCCCGTATTCATTAGTTGTGTTTGTTTATGTTAGGTATTTCCCGCGTCTCGTTCGCTCGTGTGTTTATTTACATTTGTTATTCCCGCGTTCCGCTTGTGTTCCCTGTTTATTTACGTCCCGCGTTGTTCCGTTTCCGCTTTGCTGTAGTTCCTGTTTATGTTCAGTTTCATGTTTATGTTCATTATTCTTCCCCAACAATACATTTTTTATTCACTCAATTCCACCTCTGCGCGAGTCATTCACACTGTTTTTCAGCAACAAAGGATGTCAGCTTCTCAGCGTCTATTTCCTCTAGTGCAGCATTCATTTCATTTTTGGCACCAACAAAGTTAGTACCCTGATCACGTTTTATTTGTCTAACAGAGCCTCTCAAAACGATGAAACATCTTAGTCCATTAATGAACGTGTCCGTAGACAGGTCCTCTAACATCTCTACATGTACAGCTCGTGGAAAGAAACTTGTAAAGAGAAGACCGTACCTTTTGTTTTCTTTCCTCGCTTGTTTGGTGAGGCTGAAAATGTCCATTCCACAGTATGAAAGATGGAGAATGTTCAATCGTTTCTATGGGGAGATCTCTCATTTTTAGTCCTTCAACTGGTCTCCTCAATCTCCGACAAAACACACACTGACGAAGGAAGGATGATACTATTTGACTTAGATTTGGGATCCAATATCCACTTGAGCGTATTTCATTAATTGTGAAGCCTTTTCCTTGATGATTGACTTTTTCATGACAATGAGCGATTATGAGTTTGGTGATGTGATGATCCCTTGGGATGACTGTTGGATGTTTGAAAGAATTTGGAAGTTTAGAAAGAAGAAGTCTTCCTCCCACCTTGAGCACTTTGTCCTTATCCAAGAAGAGATCCAAGTTGTGCATTTTGTTGTTGTTTGGCAAGACCTTTCCGTTACCTAGAGTGTTTTAGCCTTTATCTTGCTGTCACCTGGCTCAGTTGTGTTTGTATTGAATACACTTGCTCTATTTCTTTTGATGTCCTTAGTATTTCTGGGTTGCAGGAAACTTCTGCTTCGATTGAGAGGAAGGAGGTGAAATCACTGAAGCTGGGAAACTCACCCCCTTTCATGAGTGTTTAACTAACATGCCTGTTCCATCTCCCATTTATCCAGTCCGGTAGTTTGTGAAACAATTTCTGTTTTTCTTCACAGTCATTGAGTATCTCTAGTCCTTTTGTATGTGGCATAGCAAGCATGCATGAATTCACAAAGTCTGCAAAGTTCCTTAAGCCATCAGCATCTTTTGACTGTATTTTGGCCAGTTAGACAGCTTTTCCCTAAACGCTCTTTGTATCACAAATGGCTGGTCGTACCTTTGATTCAGTTTTTCCCAGGCATCTACGTAAGCTTCTTCATCATTTCTGAAGAAAGTTCCTTCGAGACATTTGCGAGCTGGGCCAGTGACATATCTTTTCAAATAGTAAAGTCTGTCTGCTGCTGAGACTCCATTTTGTTCAATGAGAGACATGAACGAGGATTTCCATTCAATGAACTTTATTGGCTAACCGCTAAACATTGTTGCCTCTGGTGTGGGGAGTCTGTTTATTCTTATGCTGTTTTGTAGAGCCTGTGCAAGCTGAGTAACACTAAGGGAAGCAGTTGGCTCAGGTATAATGTAGGGAGATGCATGTCTGGCTGAGTGCTCTGGAATCACCTGTTCGCTTTTTATTACCTGTGCATCCCCAAGCTGTAACAACTCTCTATCATAGGCTTTCAACTTGGCAGGTGCTGCTTCTACTTCCTTCTCAGCTCTTAAACGTTCTATCTCTGATGTTTGAACTGCAATTTGTTTCTTCTGCTCCTCTTATAGAGCCTTTATTTTTTTTGTCTTTGTCTTTGCTCCTCTGGTGTTATTTTGTACTGCAGCATCAGCTCGTTTTGAAGTGAGGAACGAGGCTGAGGATTGTTGGGTGTGATTTGATCCTGCTGTGGAACCATAGATGGACTGGGAGTAATCATGCTCTAATAGTCCCTTTAACCGTTTTCTTTCACGCTCTGCATCAAAACCTCCATCAAGGCCACTTTCTAGTATGATTTTCACAATGTCAAAAGTCACTGCTTCACATGCATCAGTTTTTCTCCTCATGTCAGATGCAGGTGCTATGTTACTTCTAATGTCCTTGTACTGTTTTATCAGATCATCTCTTTTCTGCACCATCTGCCATTTCCTTTCCTGAGATGTCCTGCTTTAGCCTTTGTCTCGCCCACTTGCATTTTCCACCGTTCATATAGAGTTAATAGTTCTTTCTCTCTTTTGCCAATTTCCTCCTTTTGATAAGTTAACATTTTTTCTGCTGGCACTTTTGACCTCTCAAACGACATGGAGGAGCTGATGTGCTTTGCTCTTGTAATTCACTTAATTAATGTAATTCATACATTTGTGATTAAATCATTTATGTCTCTCCTCACTTTCATTTTGAAGTGAGTCTTTTAAATCTTTTATTTCTTCTGTTAAACATGAGATTTGTTCACAAATTCACCGACTGAAGCTAAATATTATCTCTTTTCCTTTGTTTGACCACATTTTTCTCTTAACATACAAAGCTAGCTGACTTATTTTCGTCTTTGTCTTTCCGTTGTCAAGCTAACCGTTGCTAACCGTTGTTCTGTGTCAAACGGGTCAAAGGTTATAGAGTAAGATCGCAGTGTTCACAACTGTAACATTCGTATTTATATGTAAATAAAGTTTTTGTGCCTAAAACTCTTGTTTTTATTGGAGTTTGAATCTAAAAGCTGTGAGTTTAAAGTTTTGAGAATAAAACTCTAATTTCTACGACTATGAACTCTTCATTTCTCTGTGGACAATAATTCAAGTCTGTGGGTACGAATACATTTTTTTTTACGATTACGTCACCGATAACTCCGCACGTCACAGTGCGGAGTTATCGGTCCACGATCACATCAAACAGCCCACTCCAAATATAAAGATGGCGGAAGACAGTGGACCAGGTGGAGCAACAGCCTCAGGTGAATAATCACAAGTAACATTAATATATCTTGTCTTCCACCATCTTTAAATTTGGAGTGTGCTGTGTTTGATGAGATCGTGGATCGATTACTCCCCCCTGTGACGTCGTCATAACAATTTTATTTTGCTCGTACCCACTAAACTGAATTCATGTCCTTAGAGCAAGGAGTTTGTAGTTGTAGAAATTAGAGTTGTATTAGTAAGATTTTGCACTCACAGCTTTTAGATCCAAACTCTCATAAAAACCAAAGTTTTGGGGACAAGGAACTTAATTGTCAAATAAATATGAATAGGGACAGGCTTATAGAAATGTCAATGGAACGTCCCAACAAGCACAGATGAACCTAGCGCGCCCCGCGTGTGTGAACCCACCCCGTCCATGTCGAAGGTGAAGAACACCTGCTCCACGTAGCTGTTGGCGTTCTCCGTGATCCCCTTCAGGTTGAGGATGGCCTTGAGCTCGAACAGCGTGATGAGGCCGGACGGGGACTCCTTCATGAACTTGTTGTACCAGTGGTGCATGTCCTCGGCCAGGATGTCGTCCATGTTGGAGCCGTGGTTCCCCATGGCCGGAGCCGGAGGCGCTCTCGGCCTCCTCTGCGTCTGCAGCCCGTAGGTTTGTCCAGACGAGACGGACAACCGGGTGGAGGAGCGGGGAGTCGTGCTGCCGTGACTGCAGGCGCAGAGTAAAAGTCAGGAAGCTCTAACCCTCTTAGGTCCTGGAGGAGGAATCAGCGCCGCGCCTGAAATAACTCCTTAATGGGATGAGCTGGCCGAGCCAGGACCTGCCGAGTTCCTCATAACAAGAAGATCTAGGTCTGAATGCAGCAGCGTTACATAAGCAGCCTGATCCAGGCCCAAAGAGAAACCTGTACCCCACCAACTCCTCAGCACCTCCTGGAAACCTCCTGGAAATGTCCTGGAAACTTTCAGACCCCGTAGACTGAAAGAAACCAGACGATGATCATGACAGATCTCTGGTTCTGAAGCATTTCTCTCAAATTTCTCTTAGTGCATTTAAAATCAGACAAAACTGACTAACACGTTTGTTTAAAGTCAATTATGAACATTGATTAAAGTTTGGTTTGATTGACAGATTTTTTCACTCGTTTTGACTGAAAAAATCTGCCAGTAGAACTTTACATTTTTTATTAACATTCAAGAATTATTGACTTAAAAAAAGATGTTTTGTCTTCCTGAAGTTAGTCGTAAGTTTGTGTCGTCACTGTTTAAACTGGACGAAGATGTTTGACAGAAATAATGTTTTTTTTATTGTTTAGCTCCAAACTCACAGCCTGGCTGAGGAGATCTCTTTAAACTGAGACGGTAAAACCGAGGTCAGCCGAGCTCAGATCACCAGTCTAACAGTAATAACTAATGGGTTTGAACCAGTTACAAATAATAATATTATAGAAGCTGTCATGAGTTACAGCTTTAACTAGTACTACCTTCCATGTTAACATTTATCGGGAAGATATTTCCCTGATGTTTCACAGTTGACTCCCAGCTGTTTCCCTGATTTTTCCCTTTTTTCCCTGTTATTTCCCAGTAGTTTCTAAGTAGTTTATTAGTTTTTCCCAGTTTTTTCCCCCTGCCATTCTGGCCATTAGAGGGGGGAATGTTATGTTTAACCCAGGTCTGGGTTCAAATCCAGACTTGGCTGCACCAACAGCATCCAGTGCGGATCTTTAGGCAAGACCCTTCGCGCTACTGCCTACTTTTTAAGTCGCTTGGGATAAAAGTTTCTGCTAAATACATAAAGATAAACTTAAACATGTTAACAGAGAACAATGTGAAGCCTGAAGAGGCTGCATCAGTTTCCAACCAGTACTGGCGATCTTCCATGTCTGACCTCCTAATCTTACCACATAAACAGCAAAGAGACTCGTGCCTGTAGGGCTACATGCTGGCGGCAGCATCATGCTGTGGGGTTAATCGTCGTCAGGAGGAGAACAGCAGCGTTCTTTCTTCTGCTTTAACCTTGTAGTAGGAACATGTTACAGGACTTGAGTGCTAACTCTCTGATTGGTTGGTTGTTGCAGAAAAGCATCCTGGGACATGTCTGGTTCCCAGGCATGTTTCATTTGCGGAGTTTGACCTGTTCACATATCAACTATAGGAGTGAGGTGTTGCAGATGGCTTAAGTATCTGGCAGTGAGGCTGGAGTTTCCACTCCTACTGCCATCGGTTTTATTTCTGGATGCAGAGATGTGCCTTAATCTGAAGATCAATCAGATTATCAGAATCAGGTTTAAGTGCAGCGAGCAGCAGTAGCTCCTCGTCTAAATCCTCCTTTTCCTGGAAGGAGTCCCCTGCAGATTAGCGCCTGTTTGGTCCAGCCGAGGGAAATCCTCTTCTCATCACTGAGCATGATCAGTACAGGAGCAGACGATGCTTCATTCCTGTTCAGCTTTTAAATTATTTATTCTCACCTCAAGATTTTAAATTCACTCATTAGATTGTTATGATCATTGTTTTGTGATTTGCTAAGTGAATAATTTCTGTTTCTATTATTCTGTTTCCTTCTGTTTTTCTTGACTATCTGATCCTTTTGGATGTTTCTTTTTTGTTCACAAAGCATCTTAATGCAGCTCTAAGAATCATTTTACCAGGAGACGTTTCTTTAGTTTCAGTCTTAAAAAAGTCACAAAGTTGAGAGAATGTGAAAGAAAAACACTAAAATAAAAAAAGACATGAAGCATTTCTTTGTAATTTCAAGGTTTTAAACAAAAAGACAAATAAACTCCAAATTTAGCAACGTTGCACCTAATTTATATAAAAAAAACTCAAAATCTTTATTAATTTGAAAAATGTTTCAAACCGAAACACTAACAAAGGAAAACAAAGCATTGCTAAAACATCTTTAGCTACCTTAGCTTAGCATAATAAAAAAAACCTCTTTGTTTAGTTTTTGTAAATTATCTTAGATTTGGGTTATTTATCATTATATGTTACAGTTTAAATTAGCTTAGCGTGTTTTAGGTTCCTTGACCTTAGTTAATAATGTTAGATTAATTTGGGTTAGCTCTTGTAGTTTAGTTTACTATAGTTAGCGTTAGCCTAGTTTAGCTTTAGCTTGGTTTAGATTATGATATACCTAGCGTATTTAATTATTCTAATACTTATTATATTAGCTCACTTTAGTTCACCTGAGATAACATTAGTTTATTTGTTTGGTGTCATTTATCTTCTATTATTAAGTAATAGTTGAATTAGTGTTTCAGGTTAGCTTAGTTTACTGAGCTGTTATGTTACATTTTAGCTTTCAGTAGATTAGTTCAGCTACTTTAAATTAGTTTTAAATTAATCTTAATGTATTAATGTAGCTTAGAGTAGCCTGGTAATGTTAAATGTATGTTAAAACAAGAGAAGCAGTTTTTATCTGTAAAAAGTATTTATTATTCAGTATTCCAGAGAAGGTTTTCTTCACAGCTCTAAACATTGATAACATCTGTGTTTTTGAATCTTTAATAAGAAATAATCACAAACAATTTCACCAAACAGCAAGAAAACATTACAAAAAAACAACATTCACACATAAAAAACAACAAACTGGTGTGTAAAAGCTTCGATTTGTAAAAACATTTCAGCTGCGCTACGAGCTCGATGCAAAGCTTAAATGTTTCCTGTCTGAGACGTTTTGGGGGTTCGTTCCTCTCCGCCGCCGGCCGCCATTTTGACCAGAGTGTTGTCTCCACGGGGTCTCTCCCTCTTCACTCCAGTGGCTCAACTTCACTCCAGGGTCTCCCCCTCTTCACTCCAGGGGCTCAACTTCACTCCAGGGTCTCTCCCTCTTCACTCCAGGGGCTCAACTTCACTCCAGGGTCTCTCCCTCTTCACTCCAGGGGCTCAACTTCACTCCAGGGTCTCCCCCTCTTCACTCCAGGGGCTCAACTTCACTCCAGGGTCTCTCCCTCTTCACTCCAGGGGCTCAACTTCACCGTGAATTCGCTCCAAATGCATTTCCTGTTTCTCATCGGGACGAATTCTGTTGGACAAAGACGTGATAATAAATAGTTTCAAACATTCGTTGCATTCTGTGTTCTCAGTTAAAAATAAAGCTTTTATTTTGAAAAAACACCTAATCAATTTCCTTTTATAGAAATTGTTTGGGGTTAGAAGGTAGAAGACAAGATCAACAACATTCCTCATTATTACGGGCAAATAAATCCTATTACAAAATAAAAGCCTCGTAATCAGACTCAGTGTTTGGTTCTGTGTGTAAATCCTACTACAAAATAAAAGCCTCATAATCAGACTCAGTGTTTGGTTCTGTGTGTAAATCCTATTACAAAATAAAAGCCTCATAATCAGACTCAATGTTTGGTTCTGTGTGTAAATCCTACTACAAAATAAAAGCCTCATAATCAGACTCAATGTTTGGTTCTGTGTGTAAATCCTATTACAAAATAAAAGCCTCATAATCAGACTCAGTGTTTGGTTCTGTGTGTAAATCCTATTACAAAATAAAAGCCTCGTAATCAGACTCAATGTTTGGTTCTGTGTGTAAATCCTACTACAAAATAAAAGCCTCATAATCAGACTCAATGTTTGGTTCTGTGTGTAAATCCTACTACAAAATAAAAGCCTCATAATCAGACTCAGTGTTTGGTTCTGTGTGTAAATCCTATTACAAAATAAAAGCCTCATAATCAGACTCAATGTTTGGTTCTGTGT
>JAVLVB010000780.1:85065-122498 GCA_032876305.1 Orestias chungarensis | reverse complement strand
AACACATGTGGAACAAGACGCTCACCCCCAGCAATGTCTACCACTTACTAACTCTGTTCTAAACATGCTGGTAGAGACACAAGTTCAGATTATTAGGAACAATAATGTCCAACTAAGTCAGAACATTCACAATAAACATCTAATTAAATATTAGAGAATAATAAGGGCTGAGATTATTGTTAATATGCTGAACACTCAACAAGTTTTATATAATTTTATCTTATTTTGTATTTTATGTTTAAAAATAAACAAATATTTTACACTTTTGAGCTCATTTGTTACTTTAAACAAAGTTAAATAAATAAAGGGGACAGCAAAATTTTCTTGTTTTTTTTCTTTTTCTTATTGAAAATTTGTTTTTAATATCTTATTTGAGAAAGTAAAGGCTAAATAAATAAAAAATAAAAAGCGATTAATCAATTAATCATAAAAATAATCAACAGATTAATCGATTATAAACATAATCGTTAGTCACAGCCCTATTTTGTTCATGTTCTAAGTGCATTTCATTTGAGTTTAGTAAGAAATCTGCCAGGCCAGTCGGATGATCTCTCCATATTTTACTGAATGAATTGATAAATCTAGGAAGAAACAGAGAAACTGTTTGAGAAGAAATAAAACATGCCGTGATGGCAAAATGTTCTTGATTCAACTCATCGCTCAGATGATCAGATCCCAAACCGGTTCTGTTTTATTTTGGGGTGACAGCTTCGTTCAGCCTGAGTGAATCATAAGAAAAACACTTTCACATAAAAACATTTATCTGTTGTTTGGTTTATTCGTGCTGGAAGAAGCAGCAAAACTTTACAGAAGCCCGGAAAACCAGAAAAGTTCATAAGTTTGGAGTTAGTGGAAATTTATGTGAAGGTGTCAGATCTAAAATAATTTTATCTCTACGCAGGGGTGTCAAAAGTGTTCACATATATAACTCAAGTAGAAGTATAAATATTAGGGTTTCAAGAATTTCTGCAGAAGTTGAAGTATCAAGTCAAACTTTACTCTTAAGTAAAAAGGTAAAATAACTGGGAGAACTTCATTACTTTTACTATAAAAGTAATATTTATTAAGGGGAAAAAATGGCATTAAGGACAGAAACTTAGAACAGCAATGCCCACCTCCCCCCAAAAACAACATATTTCAAAAAGCCATAATGAGTTATGTTATTTTAAAATCTTAATGTTGAAACATTTGGGTTGTTTTGCATTTATGCTCATTGAAAACAAACGCCTTTTAGTACAATGCAAACACATAAATACAACATATCTGTACTACTGAGCATTAACATGTGTTTCATGGACTGGAAGATGTGATGAGTAGTTGCCTATAAATGTAAAAAAAAAACAAAGTCAAACTGCAGAGGCATGTTATAAATCTCCTGTAAACAAACAGGATATCTGAATAATAAATATCTAATCATCTCATTCAACCACATTTGAATTTGGTCTATGCGGATGACAGGATTTATCTGGACAGCTTTTTGGTTTTTTTAAAGATTAAAAAGGTGAAATGAAAACAAGCTGAAATGAAATAGGAGTAACGAGGCAATTTAAAAAAAGTAATAAGTGCAAAGTACAGATTAATAATTATTCCAGTAAAGTATAGATTTCTACTTATGTAAGGTAATAAAGTATATGTGGTTCCTTACTTGACACCTGCTTCTATACGTTTTGTGTTATTCTTATGTGAAAGTGCAATTATTCAATTAAGAAATGCTGCAAAAAATGCATATTTGTTATATTTGAATAAAAAACTATTAATTTTTTGTTTTTTTTTACTGTTTCTGGCCATGTTCTTCAGAGCAATCATGGCTGGTTGCAGACGCTGATGCTACTGAACTGTACCGGCTTCTGGATCAGGTCACTCTGTGTGATATATAATATAATACCAGAGATGTATAAAGTAACTAAGTAAAAGTAGAAATACTGAAACTGAAAACAACTTTGGTAAAAGTTAAAGTCGTCCATAAGAAAATTATTTGAATAAAAGTCATAAAGCAGCTCACAATAAATGTACTTAAGTAATAGTTTAGGCTAGTGAACTTCAGTAACTTCAAGTAATAGTATTTTATAGTACGCATGAAAAGAACCAAGACAAACCACGTTATTCTTCCCTCGTCTTCTTTTATTTCACCTTTTCAGGTGAAAGAAATTCGTCTTTTTTGCAAAATTTAACAGGATCACTGTTTAGCTTTTTCATCATGTGGGGAGAATCCTCAGCTTGCAGTTAACGTTAATCAGCGAGAGTACAGTACGTGGTTCTTGTCGTCCTCTTGGACTCGCACGAATTCCAGATAATTCTTTGATTATTTTGATTTGTATCGAGGTGACAAATGTCAAAGTAGCAAAGCAAATGTTTTAACTTTTAAATGTAGTGAAGTAAAAGTAAAAGTCCTGATTAAAAAAACTCAAGAAAAGTACAAATCCTCAAGAAAAACTACTTGTAGTGTAATGAAGTTACAGCACTTCATTACTATACACCTCTGTATTATACAGATATGTTGTCTAATATTAACCAGGAAAATAACTGATTGGAACTTGAAAATGTTGAAGGTGCCTGTCAGTTGTGCGTGTCCCCGGAGGCCCAACTTTAGTTAAGCTAAAGTTATCTTAAATGCAAATTTAAGCTATAAAGCCAACATTAGCATACCGATTGTTATAAGCATTTTCTCTTACACAAACCTACTGCATGTACAATACTGTATGAACCTAAAATAATGCTCAAATTAGCATAAATGTTGTTATCAGGATATGGGCTCTTCATAGCATCTTGGCTGATACCTAATTGCGGCATTCAGTGTGTTAGGTTAACATTAGCTATGAAGCTAACGTTAGCATATAGGTTATCACTAGCATGCTAACTTACACTTGTATACTTCATCTAGTACGCACACGGTAGTGTATAAGCAAATATCAGCTAAAATTACTTTGTGGGCTATTACTACCACGCTGACTGAGACCTAATGTCTGCACTTAGTATCTTTAGTTTACCTTGACCATCAAAATGAACTTAAATGTTCATTTTAGCTATAACGCTAACGTTAGCATGTGGGTTATTATTAGCATGTTCACTTACACTAACATACTTGATTTATTACACACACGGTAGTCTCTAGGAAAATATGAGCTAAAATCCTAAAATAAGCTTAAATGCTAATGTGAGCCATAATGCTAACGTGAGCTTGTAGGTTGTCATTAGCATGTTTACTGGCTAAAATATAATTGATCTAGTGTGTAAACGGTAGTGTATGAGGAAATATTCGCTAAAATGCTAACGTTAGCTTAAATGCTATCATTACTGTGTGGGGTATTACTAGCATGTTGACTCACACCTAATGTCTGCATTTAGTATGTAAAACTTAGCTCATACATCAACTCCTTTCATTCCTTTGGGATTTTACCTCACAAGGGATTCTCATCTGTGAAAGAACAGTAACAGCAGACTTCCCGGGATCGGGCCGCAAGTTTTGATATATAGTTTGTGGGGATGCATACTACGGTTCAGGCCTCATATAAATTGTAGTGATATAAATTTCAAGGCGAATAATAATAGCTATGCTATGGCAGGCACCTAATTAAAACCTTTATTCCAAGAGTTGCTGAGAAAGCAGCCTAAAACACAACTGGGCCAAAATACATATTAAGGCTTAAACAAGAGACATCCCATAGTTTCAAACAGTAGGACTGTTACAGGAGTGCCTCAAACTTAGAAAAGATGATCATTTTGAACCCCTCTGCAAATTAAATTCAGCCGTTGTAAATTTAAATCCAGCGAATGGTGGCGGCCGCCCCACAGATGGGTCCTTCACTCAGATCCGGCCTCACACACAGCTGCTGACGTGAGGATGATCCGTGTTCGTCTCAGCTGAAGGCTTCACATAGCTGGCATTCACCAGATAATAAAATCACCCACAGCGTCAGTCGCTGCTCGTTCAGACGGGGAGGAAAGTGACGAAAGAAAACTGCCGTTAAGCCACTTCCTCCTCCTCCTCCTGCTGCTGCCTCTGTGTTTGTTTGAGAGTGGTTCTGGTTCTGGTTTTCAGAACCGCTCTGGTCAGCGTTCAACAGCATCTTTGTCTGAATCCGAACAGGATCTACAGACGTTCGTCAACCGACTGGACGATTCTGTCTGTGGACCAATAAGCGACACGATAACTCAACTGCATCTGATTCAGAATCAACAAAAGTGATAAATATGTTAAAAAATTGTCCATAAAAAACCATCAAACTAAGAAATAACAAACAAAAAACTGTTAGAAAAGAAGGTAAATAACCACAAACTTAAACCTTTATAAAGCAGCTAAGATGAAGACATTTATACCATGAAAAATATGAAATACAATCATAGAGCCGAATAATACAACTATAAAACTAATAGATAACAATAAAGCCCAAAAAATGAGAAATCCAACCATAACATCAAAATATGACAATAAACCCAATTTAAACATTTAAAACGAATAAAAATAACAACAAATCTGAATTATTCATTAACCAATAATATTACTTTAAGACTAAAATGTTAAATGCTGGCTGATCTGTGAAAAGGCAGCAAGTCTTTGTGATTGATCAAGAGCCACGGTATCCAGGGAAATGTCAGCAGACCACCAAACGTCGGTTTCAATGGTGCAATGAGCACAAACCTTGGACTGTGGACAATGTGAGACATGTATTGTCCTCTGATGAGTCCACCTTTACATCCGGGAGAGTTAGCCCCAAAGAAGCGTACCACCCAGAGTGAAGCATGGGGGTGGATCAGTGAGGGTGTGGGCTGCCATATCATGACATTCCCTTGGCCCAATTCTACCGAACCATTCTGGAGGAACATGAGCTTCCAATGGTTCAAACATTGTATCAGGATAAAGTCGGACTTTAGCAGGAGATTTCACTCAGGAGCTGACCTGGGGTTTCTTTCTCTGTTTATTAGGCAACACTACAGACGTTTCAGTTTTGGTCGATTTTGGCGGCCCACTGTGGTCAAAAGCGATAGAGTTTAGCCTAAAATAAGACTACATTTCCCATGAGCACCAACCAGCGCATAGTGTGGTAAAATCCTGATCAGTGTGATTGAAGTACATTTCTGTTTCCAGTGTCTGTGTGAAGGATGAGTAGCAATGAGGTGATGATTCTAATTGTGGTGAAACAATGTCAGATGATGATGTTGGAGATAAGAAACGGGGGAAGTGACGTATGCAGTAAAGCAGTCAGCACATTTGTAGTTCTTTTGGGTGGAAGGCAGGGTTCCTGCCACCCTCCTCAAAGTTGCTTAGTGTCGGTTAAAGCGATACGGACCTCCTCAGGGCATGACAGAGACGTCATTCAACGAGCTGTAAGTCAATGTATGATCACAAAAGTTAAAGATATTTTATGGAGGTTGAAAAATTATTAAGTGTTGCTTTAAGGATTTAAGATAATTTCAGATGCGGAATGTCTGCATCCAGACTTGTTAACTTAGAAGTAACCAGCATATCAGCAGAAGGTCTAATTCATTTTTACGGAGGACGAACCCGGACATTCCTGGGCCGAAGCTTCGAGTCTGGACCTTTATTTTGAAAAGAAATCTAAAGAAATGGTAAAAGAAAAGCTCCTGGACGAAGTTTACTAACAACCAATGAAAGATATTTTTGATCTGAAGCATTGTCCTCGTTCCTCAGGTCTTCAGCTCTCTTTCCTTTTTCTGTTGAAAGTGTCTCAGTTCTCCCAACGAAGTCAGCAGAAGAAAGGACGTCGTAAAACAATCCAGATTATTGTGGAAACTCAACACATCAGCAAAACCAGATCCGTTTATCAATAAATTCAGGATGTATTTCAACTACAATCAGGAACTTTGTTAAACCAGATCCTTTAAAAACGAAATCACCAAACTTTTAACTTACCGACGTTTGAAGAGCTGCAGGGTCAGGAATGAATTCTCAGATGATCTCATTGTCATTGTTGCTTTGCTTTTGAAAGTTCATGAAACGTTTGATCAAAAAGTGAAAAAGTTCAGTTCAGTTCACAAAGGAGTGCAGAGGTTTCTGCTCAGATCGGTGAAAGTTCGGCAGTTTAGTCAGGTTATCGTCTGAACTTTGACTAGGCCGTTCTGCTGCTGTGGATCATGGTTCTCTTGATAACCTGGTTTACGTCCATGTCTAGATTTATTTAGTGCACCGAGTTCATGGTCATAGTTCTGTGACTGCAGAACAAGCCCGTATCATCTTGCCCCCACCACTGTGGTTCAAAGCAGGTCAACGAAGCTTCTGCCGATGTTCTGTGTCGGGTTTCATCACAAAGATTCTTCTTCTAGTCTCCTTTTTCTAGAGGACATTGTCCCAGAAGTCTTGTCAGAAATAAATCCAGCAGAAACTCTTGTTCTCCTAAGAGCGTTGCAGACCCCAATGCCGCGTTCACACCAAAAGTGTCTGGAGCGTCAAGAGTGTCCAGTTGCATGCAAAGTCGAAGTAGACGCGCGTCTGGGAGCATCAACAAATCTCAAAGCGCGTTACGCGCGTCCAGACCAGAGCAATTGGAGAGTTTGGAGCGCCTGGAGCGTCAGTTGCATTTTGAGCGTCCAACGTGTCTGATTCTCTGGAGCACGGGTGCCCAACACTTTTGCTCGATTGGGATAGGAGTGTGGGTCGATCACACAACATTAAAGGAAGTAGATGACCGTGTTCATCCTTCCATTTGTCTTTTCATTTACATACAGAGCAGCAAACTGAAGCGCATTTAAGCACACAAACACACGCTATCTCTATGTTAGCTTTGTGCTAGCCGCCTTAGCAAACTATGGTGTCACATAGCAAGTCTCCCAGTTGCTCTTAGCAGAGGCGGAACTCTCCTAATCAGAGGGGGAACTTTATCTCTAACTCCTCGAGTTAGAGATAAACTTTCCAACGGGGCTGAAGATTCTAAAGTGATGATGGAGGATAGATTTATTGCGGCTGTTTTCTCTAATTCC
Source organism: Orestias chungarensis (assembly GCA_032876305.1). Lineage (NCBI taxonomy): Eukaryota > Metazoa > Chordata > Actinopteri > Cyprinodontiformes > Cyprinodontidae > Orestias > Orestias chungarensis. Next base: position 115,562 of record JAVLVB010000780.1, on the reverse strand, counting down.
AGTGAAACTAGCGGTGAAATCGACCCTGTCAGTTTTAAGCTCCTGGAGGAGGTGGAGAAAATCACCAAACCCTGAACGCTACTGGATTTTTCCCCACCACCTTTCTTGAGAACAATCGGCCCAGTTTGTAAAATAGTCATCTTGCAGTTGCAACACTTGGTTGCATCCAGATGCATCCTTTTGTATGTCAACATGCCCCTTGGCACGGCAATTAAACCAGGCGCATTGGTTTGTAAACCTGTGAATGTGGCTCCACTTAAAGCCGCTGTTAGTGGTCAGTATGACTAAAAAACAGTATCCGACTTAAGTTTATTCACTATTTAATGTGGAAGAAGAAGAGCTGGGCATGGTGTTTATCAAATATTGGTACATTGTGATGTATCGCCATCATCCTGAAAGGTTGAAATTGAAACTAGAAATTGTTGTCCAATAGGATGCCCCTCGCCTTGGGTCAACTAAACCAAGCTCTGACTGTACTTTTGATAGAACCACCACAACAGTCAGCTCTGAGCATGAGCATCAGCCAGCAGCTGGGCCATTTTCACATTTCAAAGAGGTTTGAAGTGGAGGCAAAGATGTGTTGTTGTGAAACACAGACCTGGGGTGGGGGGGGTATTAAAGCCAGTGTCTGAATAGTTGCTAAAGGTAGAACCAAAGTTTTCTGTTTTTCACTAATTTCTTATTGACTGCTTGATACAGTTGATTGTTGCAGAATGGTACTGAAAACGGAGCCCTGTGGTACTCCATAACTGGGGAAATTCTGTTTTGGCTTAACTTTGTTAAACATCATGAGCAGCAGAGGAATGCTAGCAAACACACGTTTGACCAGTTACAGAAAAGATGCAGAGCAAATGCTTGAAATGATCGAAGTTGAGTGACACCTTTACGCTCCTCCGACCGACCGAAGGAAGGTGATTAAGTTCCTAAATAATCTGACGACACCTTAGAATCCACAGCTGTAATGTCGACGAAACCCGACGCACACTTTGGTTTCCTGTTAGCACTCGTTGGCAGCTCACCACTGAGTCTGCCCTGCAGGATCCTCACTTTAAAACCAACAAAGACTGAACCAGAGAGTCCGCCAGATCGAAGTCTAACTCATGAATCGCCTACATGGACGGTTCACAAACTCCCAAGGAATAAAACAACCAAAACCCAACAGACAGTTTCAGAGCTTTACCTCCATCCTGCTGGTCGTCTATCAGCCACCTCAATATGTCGAGTATGTGTGAAAGAGGGTGGGAGGGGAACCGAGGGTTAAATATAGACGTCTGAGAGAGAGAGAGAGAGAGACCTTCAGTTTCTACAGGCCGAGAGAGAGAGCAGCTCATGTTCTGTCACATGGTCAACAGTTTGTTGATAAACTCGTTGATTTCTGCTGCTGGAAATAAATAAAACTGATCTCAGTTCAGAAGAAGCAGCTCAGAAAATGTGAAGCTTCATCAACTTTCCAGAAGATTTAATAAAGGTTTCTATGAGACGTTTCTTCCTTCGACCGACTTTTCCTTCGACTGAATGGAAAAGCTGTAGATCGGTTATAAAGCTGATGTATGGAGCCTGTTGTCCCTGTGGTGTCCCACAAGGATGAGTGCTTGGCCCAAAAATGCTTTTCTAGAAGAAAAATAATGAACGTCTAGAGCAGGGGTGCCCACACCAAAAAAAGAAGCACAATGCCTATTTACCTTAGATTTAAATCATTTTCATTGTATAATTTGTCCTTTGAGGATGCAGTATAATTTATATTTCATTTATAACACACATTAATTTGTCTTGCATAACAGCATTAACCCACTATGTGGTTTTTCCCAAGCACAAGCAGACCCAAATAAGACTATAGATACATACATATACGTGTGTGGTGTATCTAGATAATCAAATTTGTTTTATCCTAGATCCGGTTCTCTGCTTGGTTTTGGTCTCTGTCTCCTTCAGTCGGTCGAGGCAGACGGTCACTCGTACTGAGCCCGGTTCTGGTTCTGGTGGTTTTGTTCCTGTTGAAAGCAAGTTTTCCTCTCCCCTGTCGCCGCATGCATGCTAGCCCAGGAAGAGCGAAGTGAGTGACACCATGTAACCTGCAATATTTGCTTAGATTAAAGACTTTCTAAACAAATTGAAACAATAAACTAAACATAAAGAACTGATTAATAACTAGGATCGACTTGAATGGATGGATGATATAAAAAATTTTTTTCTCGTAAATAGCTTTGAGACATATATTATTAATTTGTACAATATAAATAAACTGATTAATTTAATAAAACCAGCTTTGCAATAACGGATGGTTCATTAGATCAATTAATTAAGAAATGAATAACCCACTTGTTCTACCATACCTGTCTCACAAACCAAGAGGTCTGAGATCAAATCTAAGCAACATTAAGCCATTAAAACATACGAAAAAACAGCCGATTGGATCAAATTTAAATCTGTTCGCTTTTACTTTCAGGTCATTTCAGAGACAGAGTTAATATTTTAGAGGAAATCAGGTTTTAATCACACAAAAAACAACAACCAGAAAACGAGATATCAATCAAACATTTTGGAGACAAACAGTGAGGTTTTCCCAGAACCATAAATTGAGACGGAAAAAAACATGACAACATTTCAGCTGCTTGTTTTAGGCGAGTCCTTCTCTAGCAGATGAACCCATATGGCTGAAAGAGCAACAGCTGATTTTGACTGGTTGGTTAAAAACTTAGATGGTCTAACGGGCCGATTAGTTGCAGCTTCTGCATCAGCACTCGTTATCATGAAGGTTTGTTTATTTTTTCAAGACTACGACCCGATTCCACCGGGGTTCTGGCCCCCTTCTGGCCCCTGTCTTGTACCGGCCATGCTGGTTATCTGCATGAGGAAGGTGCCGCCGCCCCTCTGCTGGAGGAAGTTAGTCCAGTCAAGCAGAATATAACCGCAGCTTTCATTTCTGTTTTTGAATTTCATCATTTCCCCCTGAGCCCAGGAGTTCCTGTTACTCAAATCCGGTTCTGCTGGTTCTGTTGGGTTCTACAGTGAAACCCAGAGAACTCGAGGAGTTTCTGCCGCCGTCTGTAGAGTTAACACGTGAACCCATCTTCTATCCGAACGGCGACTCTCTGCTCCGACCAATCACAGGCGGCGGTTAGATGGGGGAGCTGAAACACAGGAAGTGGTTGGAGGGGCGGAGCTAAGCAGACAGGAAGAGACGACGACGGAGGAGGAAACCTTATAAGGTAAAACAACCAGCAGCAGGAAGATGAGGATGATGTTGCTCAACAGCAGTTGCTGTCAGGAACTCCTACCAAACACAGCGTTACTGACTGCTGGCACGGGCTGGAGGTGAATCACCATGGAAACGGACTGAAGGCTGGATGAGTCGGATGCTCCTGCCTCTAATTTCATCATAGAAGCAGCATCGACATCGACTTCATGGATGGATGCTGCTGATGATGCTCAACTGTATTTATTCATAAGTCTGTTTGGTAGATTACAGGCATGAAAACATAAAATGTGAATGACTTCAAACTTTCTGCTCTGACTGAAGTTATCTTTGGACCAGAAACTCTAAAAATCAAACTGCTTAGTCAACCCCTTAAACTGGATATTATCAATTTGGCCTCTGGTTACAATGTAAAGAACCTTGGTGTTATTTTTATCAGGATCTTTAAGTCCCATATAAAACAGGTCTGTAAGATTTCCTTCTTTCATTTTAGGAATATAGCAAAAATTAGAAATATTCTCTCTAGGGCAGATGCTGAAAAGCTGTTCCATGCATTTGTTACTTCAAGGCTGGACTATTGTAACTCTTTATTAGCAGGAAGTTCACAAAATGCAATTAAAAGTCTACAGTTGGTCCAAAATGCTGCAGCAAGAGTTCTGATGAAACCAGAAAATGTTCAAAAACGAGTTCAATAACTCCTCTCTACATGTGCATAATTTATTAACAGAAACCTTAATGAAAGGACTCCAGAACCTGCCGGGTTCTCCGCAGACCTGAGATTGGCTCCTGCAGCCAGTCAGTGTCGCCACCTGCTGTCTGTTAATTGTAGCGCCTCCTTTCACCAGAGGAGGGCGCTGGTTCTGAATTTAGGATGTGTCTGTAATAAAGGCGTAACGAAGCACGACAGGCTCTCCAGAGACACGTTTGGAGAATAAAAGTCTAGTTTGGTTTAACCATCCGTCTGGAAATGCAAGTTCTGCAACTGAATCCAGAAGAAATATGGACAAACATTAAATATTTACAGATATAAAAACATGTCGGAGTGAGAAGCATTAGTACTTTGAATGTTTTAAAATGAGAAAAAGGAAAATTATTGGATTTTTTCAGTTTTATTGTGTTTTTTCACTCATATAAATAGAAAGTTTCTCATTAATTGGATTTTCAGTGGATTTCCTCTCCGGCTCGTTTCAGTCTTTGTTGACGTGTTTCAGTGTTTGTGTAAAGTTCAGTCTTAACTCGCCGTCCTCTCTGGACCTTTAACAATGTTTCATCTCTGGCTCGCAGCTTCAGGAACATCCCTGTTCTTCTTGAAAATGGTGAAGAAAGCCTTCTTCCTCCGGCTGACGCTCGGCTCCGGGGCGTCCCTTCCGTCCTTTGTGTGGGACAGACAGACGGCGGCTCCCTGTCCGCTACCGGATGAGCTGGACGAAGGGGACGAGGAGAAGGCAATGCAGCCGTCAGCGGAGTCGGAGGTGATGAAGAGGGAGCGTGTGGAGGAGGAGGAGGCGAGGACAGAGGCGGTTCCTCTAAGCTCTCCCAGGCTGCAGCTCTTCTCAAGGCCGCCTCCTCCCAGTCTGTAGGCGGAGCTTCGATCCTGGAGAAGGTGTGGCCTGGAGTCCAGGTGAAAGGCCCGAGGAGGCTGAGGAGGTCGTGATTCATTGAGAGACATTGGGAGGGCGGAGTCAGAGTGGCTCACGATGTCCCTGAAATATAGAATATCAGAACCAGAGAGAACTAACACACACACACATAAATATATATATATATATATATATATATACACGTGTGTGTATATATATATATATATACACACACACACACATATATATACACATGTATAGATATATATATATACACGTGTATATATATATATATATATATATATATATTCTGTGTTCAATCCTATTCATGCAGAGGTCTTATAATTTGTTAAAGTATTTAAAATTGCTATCAGGGTGTAAACTGGACCAGGGAATTAGAATTTCGTCCCATCACATCACATGTGGTACACATGTGATGTGATGACAAATAAAAATTCCTTGATTTCTTGATTTATATATATATATATATATATATATGTATACACACATGTATATATATGTATATATATGTATATATCAGTATGGACAGACCACACCCATTCCTATATAAGCCCCACCCCTCAACTAACCTCTGAGAGCCGAACGTCAACCCGGGGTCTCCCGCCCTCTGTCGCAAGGGCGTCAAACTCTGGACTGCAGAACACAGGAAACGAGTCACACCGAGTTTGGGCTTTTATTTTGAAGAAACAAAAAAGACATTTAAACCAATCAGAGATGGTTATCCACCTGATTGTTTCCATGGCAACCGAGTGTCTGCGACGCCACTCAGTGGCCAAAGGTCGCTCACACGCCGATCCATCTGCCAGGCGGCGTCTGCAGGGAACCAGTCAGGAGAGAGGGATCTGACTGTCATAAACAAGGAAACACAGAAGAAGAAACTCAGACTCACACTGCAGCGTCCCCGAAGACAGGATGTCTTCGTCCATGTCGTCCATGTCGTCTGACAGGAGCAGGTTCTGGGGGGTCGGCGGTCTCAGGCCGAGGAAGGATGGGTCCAGGTTGAGGGCTGCCGCCAGCGCCACCAGACCCGGATTGCTGACCACGCAGAAACCAGTCAGAGCCTCGATCTGCTGCCAGCGGTGGAGTTTCTCCCGCAGGGCCGCCGTCACCTCAGCCAGGGCTTGTCTGGGGGGCGAGGGGGCATAAACACCTGAGCAGGTTCAACAGAATACTCCCACTGACACGGCATGAGTCCCCTTCTACGAACCCCAAACCAAGCCAAACTTTTCACCGCATGTCACTAAAACAACAGAGAAAAATTAGAATGACTCCATTACCCAGAGTGCCATTTTATGTAGTTTATTTAAAAGTTGGTCGGGTTATGAACAGGTTTTAAACACGACAGGAGAATCAGCTGCTGCGTCTTTATCTTTGTTCATCACCCCAGAAACGCCACTAACCGTTCTCTGTGAGTCCAGCTGAGTTTCTACGGAGCTCCTCTGGTGACATTGAACAAAATAAAAATACTCAAGACTTATTTAACACAGCGGTGAAAAGCTATGTAGAGATAGCGGTTTCTCCCTCGTTGCAAACACGGTTATCTATTTAGGGACCGTCAATAAAGTTCAGAATTGAACTGAACACTCTTGATAAACAAGATTTAATAGCTTTCTTGTTTTGACACACAATGCAAAAACAATACTTTGGGATTATTCTACAGGATGACACAGACGAAACACTTATTTTAATCCACATTAAACACATTTTATATTTTTTAATAACTTTTACTGTAAATATTTGCCATATTTCTTCAATAGCTCCCAGGTAATGTGATAAATTTGGATTAGAAACAAGTGTGCCTCATCTGTGTCATTAGATAAAATTTAAGACTAATTGTTATTAAGTGTAGTGCAGTTATTGGAGAAATATGTCAAACATTTACCGTAACAATTAATAAAAACTATAAAACGGGTTAAACCGGGAAAAAAACAAGTGTGCCTCATCTGTACCATCTAGAAGAAGAATTTAAGACTTTTTATTAAGTTGTGCACATGACCTGGGAGCTATTGAAGAAATATGCCAAATATTTACAGTAAAATTGAATTTGGTTCTGATCTATTTTATCCTGTAGAATAATTCCACAGTATTGTTTTGTCATTGTGTGCCATAACAATAAAGTTATTAATTCTTGTTTCTCAATAGTGTTAGTTTCTAAACTTCGTTGACGGTCCCTAAATTAACAATTATTTTCCCACCATGTCACCTGAGGGGCTCCGTAGTTTTCTTTTTCAGCTTAGGCTGTAGAGATTCAGGACAAATGAATGGATGTCCCTGCAAGGATACAGAGATCCTTGCATGTGAGTGTAAGTGTGTGAGGCTCACTTGGCTGAGATGATCTTGTGGTCGACGTCGTCCAGGGAAGAACTGTGAGCAACGTGGAACGTCCCGAACAGAGAACCTTTCTTCTTCTTGATCTTCTCTGCCTGGAACCGAATCGAGATCAGTCAGACGTTAGGGCTGCTGCTGACCCCCATCATCGCTGCCGTCTAGATCAGTTCTGTTTTAGTTTGTGGCCTCTTTAAATGACCACCAGGAAGAAGAAACACAAAACTTTCTACAGCAGAACAGTAACAGACGTTATCATGTTTGGGTCTAAAGAGGAACGATCCAGAGTCGGCACACGGCTGCAGGTATTCCAGCTAAAATCTACTGATCAGCTCTGAAATCTGGGATTATTCATGAACTCAGGTCTGAACCCCCGGAAACATAACGAAAGCTACTACCGTAACTAAGGTTCTATGAATCCCGAATGACCGCCAGAGGCGGTGCTTCAAGCACTGAATGATCATTCTTGCGCATGCGCAGGTCGAGTACTAATGACAACAAAGTCACCTTTGACCTGCCGGGGACCCACGTGACTCTATATAGTCACATGGAACCCGGCGTTCAATCCCTCAACCTTTTCGTGAGAGCAGGGATTCCGAGGGACCAAGCACTCTGGCGTTCATCCGGGATTCTTAGAACCATAGTTACAGTAGTAACTTTCATTCTATTTCATCCCTACTGACAGACGCGGTGCTTCAAGCACTGGATGACTTATGTCAACAAGGTCACGAGGAATCCGCAACATCCAAGGGACAACCATCACATTACCCACCCTAATGTGATGTAGAGGAATGCTGCTCCAGAACTCCTTGAAGGGAATGGGTCACAGCCATATTCACCTTGTAAAGTAGAGTAAAGGTACTAGGTGATTTCCAGGAGGCCGCACGGCATATAACGTCCAACGACACCCCAGTCATGGGAGCAAACGAGGTCGACATGCCCCTCGCAGAGTGGCACTTCACTCCTACCGACAGTGGCCGGTCCTGCAAGGCATAAGCTTTGGAGATCAAATCCACAACCCACTGTGCAAGTCCCTGCTTAGAAAGTGCCTGACCTTTTTCGTGAGCCAGCGTCTCAAACAAAAAGGCTATTTGTCTTTTGGAAGGATGCTGTGGCATTGATATACTATCAAGGGCACGAACAGTGCACAGGGGTTCAGAGGAGCAACCGTTGTCAAACCGGGCAAGATGGAGCGGCTGGGTACTGCCTGCTGCCCGTGACACCTTAGGAATAAATGCTACATCAAGCCACAGTATAACACCTGAGCCATCAGGATTCCCCCGGCAGCAGGGCTCGGCTATCGAGAGAGCCTGCAATTTCCCCACACGCTTTGCAGAAGCCATTGCAAAAAGGAAAGCCGTCTTCATTGAGAGTCATTTGAGGTCCGCAGATGCCAAGGGCTTAAATGGGAGGGACAGAAGAGCCTCAAGCACCAGAGAAAGGTCCCAAGCCGGTGCTATAGGGCGGTTAGGCGGGTGCAAACGCAGAGCATCTCTCAAAAACAGTACAACGTCCTTGTAACAGCCCGACGTGCCAACAGGAAAAGTGGACCTCGGCCTTGCAGGGGCCAAATCCAGAGCTGGAACCGGTCTGGGTTGGGATGAAAGATCCCTCCTGGAGGGGAGAGGCATTAGCGATCCGCCGGCAAGTTCTCTGGCCCGGGGATGTAGGCTGCTCTGAGTCTTGCCAAGCATGGAGCTGCCCAGGTCAGAAGCCGTTGAGTCAAGCTCAACAGTTTCCATGACCTGGTCCACCCTTGGTGATTGATGTGAAAAACCACATTGGTGTTGTCTGACCTCACCAGCACATGCTTCCCTTGCAAGCCTAGAAGAAAGCTCAGAAGAGCCAGACACAGCCTGTTATTCCAGGACATTGATGTGTTCCTTTGCTCGCCGCTGGGACCATGTCCCCTGTGCCATTTGACCCCGCCAGATCGCACCCCAGTCCGTGGAGGATGCATCTGTAAACACAACTTCCTGACAACACGGGAGGGAATCGAGCAGGACCCCTGTCGTCATAAACAACCTCACCCTCCATTAGAACAGAGACCGAAGACACTGAGGCCCCACCCGAAGTCGTCTAGGACCATGAGTGTTCCTTGCGGAGTCCAGATTCAAGCCGTTCAACCACATCTGGACAGCAACCCTGGGGGCACTACGGCGGATGCAGCTGTAAGCATGCCCAGAAGTTGAAGATACCGCACAAAAGGCAGTGCCATGGCGTGCCTGAATGCGGGAAGCATGCTCGATATACTGTTGACCCTCTGGAGTGACGGGCAAGCAGTCATTGAGATAGAATTCATGGCCACACCCAGGAAGATAGTCTCCTGTGAGGGAGTCAGACTGCTTTTCTCCATTTTCACCTGCAAGCCCAAGTATCCCAAATGATGGAGCACTACCAGAGCATCTCGAACCGCCTGGTCCCGTGTCGTGGTACAAATGAGCTAGTCATCCAGATACGGGAGGATCCTCAATCCTTGTCTCTGCAGAGGAGAGAGGGCCGCTGCGACACATCGGGGGAACACCCTGGGAGACAGGGAAAGTCCGAACAGGGGGACCCTGAACTGGAAGTGCCTCCCTTGAAAAGCAAAACAAAGCAAACGCCAATGGGGCGGAGCGATTGGAACATGAAAATAAGCATCTTTGAGATCTATGGAAGTGAACCAATCGCCCGGGGAAATTGCCTGCAATACTTTCTTGGTGGTCAGCATACGAAAGGGCTTCAAGTACACATTCAGGCCCCTGAGGTCCAAGACTGGACGTAGGCCCCCGGAATTCTTCGTAACCAGAAAATATATGGAATAAAAGCCCCCTGGATCCAGCAGGGGATCCACAGGTACTATAGCTCCCTTGGCCAGCAAGGAGCAGATTTCCTGGTCCAGTGCCTGTGCCTTCACCGGGCCGCGGATCACAGTCATCCTAACCCGGCCAGGGACGGGTGGCCGGCCGCGGTATTGAAGACGGTATCCCCGGGACAGGGTGGACAACACATACAAGTCCGGGGTGTGGGCAGCCCAGAAGTCGAGCTATCCCGGGGTAAAATTACTGACCGCCGGCCCTACGGAGGCCTGGGAGGACGCCTGCCAGACCGTGCGGCTCGAAAGGGGTGAGATGACCTGGCCCCAGCTTGGTCACGAGCCCAGTTTCCCTGAGCTGGAGCAGGTCCTTGGACTGATCTCGGACCCGGACCCTGGGGCTCAATGACAGGAGGAGATGGGCGCGAGGACCCCCGTGAAAGACCCGCTGCTGCCCAAGTGCCACGTCTTTGAAGCCTTGCCAGCTGCTGCCTTGCTTGAGAGGCCTGAGCAGTAGGGTCCAAGGCATCCAGTGCTGCAGAGCCAAAAGTTCCCCCGGAACCACAGGTAGGTCCGAGAGGGTTCTCCTACAAGGCTCAGTAAGTGATGACTGCGCCAACCACACCTTCGGCTAGCATGAACCAGTGTGGAGAGTGTGCGCCCAAGCTTCCTCGTCATGAGAGGAAAGGCCTGCATAGATGCATCCACCAAGCCTTGCGTAGTGTGGTCCAGCGGAACAGAGTGCAAAGAGGAAGACAAGGCCCCGGAGCCCCGCTCCTGAAGGTCCTCACAGAAATGGGTGCCAGAGGCCACCACCGAAATAGCATCGCCCTCATTGACTGGTGCCTCATCCTGCTCGGGAGGGAGAGCCGCGCAGTCATCACCATCAGCCTGAAAGGACTGGAGGAGGGCCTTCATTTGGGCCAGCTCAGCAGAGAGGTGATCCACTTTTGCGGACAATCCCCCCTGTCGGTCAGGCTGGCTCACTACGCCGGTAAGCCGCCGGTACTGAAGTTCCAGCCAAAGTATGCCGTTTGCACATTGCCTGTCCCGGCGGCAACGGACTAAGCGGCGCAGCACCTGTCCAGTCGGTAGGCTGCTCCAACGCAGCCAATCGAGCCAGCCTGACCGACAGGGGCATAACGCATCCGTTGGGACAAGCGTTATCCGACAGCACCTCCCGGAGATGTTCCACACCGGGATAGGTGGGACACAAGTCATGCCCGTCGTCGGGCTGAAGCGGAGCCACACAGGTTGAGCAGCTTAAATTATCCAGGGCGAGACTTACCCGCAGCTCCGACCAAACGCGGTCACGGGGCTACTAGCAACAAGCAGCCAGGAAAACAGTGGTAGAAACAGAAGCAACCAGCTTCATACGACCACACGCCCGTACTCAACACACCTGCGCGCCAGAATAACAAAGGGATTGAACGCCCGGTGCCATGTGACTATAAAGACTCACGTGGGTCCCCGGCAGGTCACATCTGACTTTGTTGTCATTATTACTCGACCTGCGCATGCGCAAGAATGATCATTCAGTGCTTAAAGCACCGCCTCTGGCGGTCAGTAGGGATGAAATCGAAAGACAATTATAAAGTCGAACATTTACAGGACTAAAGCTCTAATGTCCCAACAAGGCCTGAAACAGCTCCTCCATATGTTTGTCTTTAGTTGGACTGATCACTGCCACAGCACCTGGATCAAAGCTCCGTCAGAAAGGAGCAGCCGATCCAGAGCGCTGCTGCTGTGATTCTCACTGGAACCAAGGACAGAGAGAACATCGGTTCTAGATTCTGGCTGCCTGGACCTCAGAGAAAAGACTTCAGTTAGTTCATGAACCAGCTGAACCTTCCAGTTCTGGTCTGCAGAACTCTGACGATCGTTTTTAGAACTCAAACAGAAGCTTCCTGGATTTCTTGTAGCAGTGTAACTCTGCGTTCACACCAAACGCATCTGGAGCGTCCAAAACGCATCTAAACGCTTGAAGTTGGACGTGTTTTTACATTTATGTTTTTAGGGTCAGACGCTTCAAAAAAGCATCAAGCGTCTCCACTTCTTGTCTCCTCCAGTCAGACTTCCTGTCTCAGCCGTCTTTTTGTCCAATTGACAATGAACCTGAGAGAGCGGCTCGTCTTTCTTTAATAACCCAAGAGAGCGGCTCGTCTTTATCTAATAAACCAAGAGAGCGTGGTTGTCGGCTGCCTCGGCTCCATATCTGTAACTAGGGGAAAAATCCAGCAGCGTTCAGAGTTTGGTGATTTTCTCCTCCAGGAGCTTAACGCTGACGAGGGTCGATTTCAGCTCTAGTTTCACTGGAATTAGAGAAAACAGCCACAATAAATCTATCCTCCATCATCACTTAAGGATCTTCCGTCACTACGTCACATAGAAGGAGCTTTCTGATTGGTCCACGCTCAAGCATCCAGCGGACAAACTTCAGTTTTATGAACTCGAGTATTTTGATCGTCAGACGCTGAAAGTTCTCTGATCTGGACGTGCATAACGCACCGCGAGGCTGTGACGCGCGTCTACATGGACTTTCATGTAAACTGGACGCTCTTGATATACCAGACGCTTTCGGTGTGAACGCAGCATCGGTTTCTATCTGCTGAGATGGATAGCGGCGTATCTGAGGGCGGGGGAGTGTGTTTGGGGGCGTCTCACCCCCTCCCTGGCCTGCAGCAGCTGCCGCTCGGCGCTGTGCTTCTTGCTGTTGTAGTACTGAACTTCGACCTCGTGTGTCAGTTGGAGCCATGTCTGCAGGGACTCCGGCGGTGCCCAGCGAGCGCGAGACTCCAGCTCCTTCTCAGCTTTCCTCAGCGCCGTACGGACCTGCGGGCAAAAGAGAGCGGCGGCGATGATCAGCATGTTCAGCTCCGCCCCCCTGATCACTGATTAGGTGGAGCCAGAGAGGCATCACCTGCTCCAGCTCCTGCTCGGCGTATCTCTGCCGGCTGCGCTCGTTCTCAGCTCCCTCCCTCAGCTGACGGAGACGCTGAGCTTCCTGTTTGGCGGAGTCAATCTCGCCACGCAGCCGCTCCTCCACCTTCACCTTCTCCACCTGGACGCAGTGCTGCTCCTCCCACGCCTGCTGCAGTCTGATAGAAACAGCAACACATCCTTCCTGTTACTGCTCTGTTCCTCCATGAGGGGGCGCTAGGCTTACGAATGAGCGCAGCAGCTGATGGAGAAAACTCTGTAAAAGATTTGACCTGGAAACTATCAGAAAAAAACATTGAAAATCAGATCTGATAAAAACTTCATTTTACGATGTTTAACGCATTTTAATTTTTATAAAACTGATGTTTTTTTGATGATTTTTGTCCAGGGAGGGCGATCAGTCAAAAATAGACCAAGAAGCAAGTGAATCTAAATTAAGTAATCACACCAGGTTTACTTTTCAATCAGTCAATTAAAAATGTATTTATCCGAAACGGAAAATAAAGATAAAATAAAAACATCTAATTTATTTCAAATGAATAAATAAAGTAAAAAATAAAAATATACAATAAAAATAATACTTAAATATATAATAACAAAAATAATTGATTATTCATTTAAAATAAAGTAAAATAATATTTTTTTTAAAATGAAGTAAAAAAAGAATAAAAAAATCATACTCAAAAATAAAGTAATATACTTAATACTTTATTTATTTATAAATGAATAATAAAAAAAAGATACTTAAAATAAAAAAATATATATATAATTATTTATTTAAAACAACGTAAAAAATACTTAAAAATAGAAAAGTAAAGATTATACTTTATTTATTCAAAATAAGTCAAATAAATAAAATTAAAAAATTCCTACAAATAAAATTATGAAAATGACTTTTTTTGTTATTTTTTACATAAATAAAGTTCTTTGCTCCAAAGAGACATTAATGAATTTAACGTTACTTGCTCCCTCCAACCGCTACAGATGATCCAGAATGCTGCAGCTCGCCTGGTTTTGAACCACCCAAAGTGATCTCATGTCACACCCCTTTATACTGAACTCCATTGGCTTCCCTTAGCTGCACGCATCTAATTAAAACCACTAATGCTGGCATACAGAGTGTTTGATGGATCAGCGCCCATCTACCTCAATAGCCTCTTAAAGCCTTACGTTACTGCCCCCCCGCTCCGTTCCTCCAAGGAGCTCCAACTAACGCAACCAAAGCCCCGTGCAGGTCAATCTAAACTCTCTCATTTGAGGTTCCTTACTGGTGGAACGACCTTACGTGCTTCAGAGCATCAGATTCACTTTCCACCCTCAAGAAATCCTTGAAGAGCCAGGTCTTGCGAGAGTATCTATTGCCCTGAAAGATCTAAAAGCACTTATTACCCCCCTGATATTAATTAGCACTCAGTGTTTGGTACTTGGGCCTCCTGTGTTTAACTAAATGCTGTAAATGAGCGTCATCATTAATGTTAAATCCTCTCCTAGCATATTGCAGGTAACTGAATAAATTGCGTCGTAGTTCAATGTTAAACCCTCTTTTTGTAAGTCGCTAAATGCAGTAATGTAAATGTAATCATCTCCATCTCCCACCTCCACCTGTCAATCAGCCGAACATTATAACAGCCGACTGTGACATCAGCGCTGTGGTGGGAGGAGCTACTGTACAACCTTTAATGAGAGTTCCCAGCCCGACGACAGACGAAACTTTACCCCTTATTAAACAGGACATATTTATCGTGCACATCTAAAAAAAAATTTGGGATTTTTAGATGTTTCCGGTCTATTAAAAATGTCATTTTACAGAAGGTGTTCGCAGGGCTTGCCAAACCTAACAATGAATGATGTACATCGTATTTGTAAGCCCCATCAAGCAAACTGGAAAAAGGTTTTAAGATGTACGTCTCGTCATATATTCATGGGTACGAGTCTTACTTTAAAGTTCTTCAAACTTCGTGGCTAACATTAGCTTTAGCTTATGCTAATAGGCAATATTCTCGGACATTTTTATTCCTTCTAACGGACAATGTTCTAACGTTATTTTGTATTTATTTCCAAGTGTATCGCTTTAATGTGTGTGTACTGTCGTGTGTCAAACAGAGACTGACTAACGGGGGAGATTACGGTTGGGTTTCGGGTTCTTCTTTTAATTTCTCGCTGTCATTTATTGTCACGTCCAGGCCAGCTGGTTCTGGGACAAAGCAAAAATCATGATCCGCATAAGTGCATCGCACAGGCGGATCAGTTGCTTGGCTGTCCGGCTCTGGTCTGCTCACTCGTTCCCATACACTGGCTCTTTCAGGGTGAACAGGGACGGCTCCTTTATTTACCATTCTTCTCCCACCAGCAGTTTTAGGTTGAAGAAGCAGATCCGGAGGGAAGTGATGGCTGCAAACTTGGCTATGCGACACACATTTACAAGCCATCGTCTTTTTGGGTCAGGATTGCGTGGAAATCCATGAAAACTTAAACGGCCGTTATATTTAGATGATGCTGTGCACCGTGGAACACAACAGCGTCCATCATATCGCTTAAATTGCTTTTGAAATACGATCTTGTCTTTCCTTGTGGTCATAGTCACTCAAAGCGGAAAAAATGAGCCGCATTTGCGCATGTGGACGTGACGTCGGCGCCTTAGGTGCAAAGAGCCCATTGGCCAGCCGTTATTAGTTTCTACCAAGTTTATTTGACTCCAGCAGTTTAGCATCAAAGCTACGACCATTTACCCATAATTCCTGTCATTTACCTCACACATTAATCTATTTACTCATAACTCCACCAGCTTGCTCGTTTCCTCTGAGCTTTAGGAACAGCCGAGCTCCAGACTAGCGTTAGCAGCAACTGCTAACATTGCTACGCTACACGCCCAGCTGATTTTCCATCCACTGACCTGAGTACGTTAGTAAAGAGCATCCATTGGCGGCTCGGAGAAGCGCTTTCATGACGACCAGCCGAACAGGAAGTGCCAGAAAACAGCAGGAAGTCTCTGGTCCGCTCACGTTTATCACTTCTGCATTAATGCCGAGTTTACAGATAATATCTCCCAAACATAGCCGGAAATTGTTATTCATGCATTTGTCTCTGCAACTTTACAGCTCAGTATTCTTGCTTTAATTAAGTAAGGTTACAATGAATGAGTGCTGCATAAATAAAAGTGTTGGTCGTTTGGCGCCATGAGAGGAGGATGTTGTTCAAGGAATGCGATTGAGAGGCCGAATAACTCAGCTGACCGAGGCTGCAGTCTTCATTTCTGCTGCTTTACTGTAGATTATGATCAGCAGCTGCGACTGAAAATACTCAGACTTACACGCCGGGGGGGGGGGGCGTTATGTAAACTGTGAGCGCTACGAGACTCGCTCATCAAGTTTAAATCCGCTTTTCACAAACAGAAATCAGTCATCTAAAAAGAAGAAAACCAACCGCAGCCAGGAACCTCACGCTGTTACTCCCAGAGTTTCCTGTAGCTTTTAATCAGCTTAGCAAGGCGCAGCTTTTATACTGAGCATATCAAGATTCACCCAGCGGCAGATTTAATGATCTTATTTTATTAGTTTCGTTTCATTTCAGTTACTGTTGTTTTTTTGTGGAGATGTTGAATCAGAAAGCTAAGCAGGCTGGGATGATTCACACTGATGCTCTGTCATATCTGACGGGATTCCCTCATCGGATTTAAACTTCCTGGCTGCATTCATGTTAGCCGTCTGTTGCTACGCTGCGACCTCATCCTAGATGCTCTCGCTCTTCTTCCTCAAAATCGTTTTTCAACGTTTTCCTGCAGGAAAAGAGGAACTGAGCTGCTGGAGCTGCTGCAGAGTCGCAGCAGCTCATAGGAAGCAGCGCCGTGCCGCGCCGGCGTGTTACGACAAGGTTCAACGTTTCCTGATCAACGTTGGCCTGTTTGTCACGTGTGCACGTTTCAGCGTTTCTCACCTTGTGAGGCCGACATGTACCCACTGCTCTCAGTAGGGTCCACAGCCCGAGGCCCCAATTGGACGCGCGCTGGGGTCAGAGGTCAGAATTACGGTTTAATGAAAAATTAATGGAAGTCGATGCCAAGTCCGTGTGTGTGCGGGCATGTATTTGCTACAAAGCATGGAGGTCAAAACCTCATTCCTGGGTCAGAGGTCAGGTGTAAGACTATGGTGTGAATCGAGTTAGGGTCAAAGGTCAAGTTAAGGCAATAGGAATTCATGAATAATGAATGGAAGGGAGTGGAGAGTCCCTACAAGGATAGAGAAACTAAAAGTGTATGTGAGAGCGTGCAGACTGAGCTGCTGGCTGTTTGCCCATATAAGGATTTTAACCGAAGCTCCAGACGAGGCCCTTCTCACACGTTACAGAGTCGTTTTGCTCTCACGGCAGCAGCTTTGTTACCATCAAATTTAGTTTTATTTATGAAACAAATCAAGTCTCACGGTTTTGAAACACAAACACTCACCAGCACCACCAGCAGCAGCACCCCCACCAGGTGAGAGTACAGATAGATCACACCATTGTGATACACTACTGTATGTTTAGCTGCAGCTAAAAATAAGTACGATTAAAATAAGCCAGAACGTCGGTGCCACCAACGCTAATACTGTTCATAACGGTTCTGAGCTCAGTCCAACCCGACTGGACCCTACAGGTAGAAAACATCTCCACAGTTGGGGGTAAGAACCCTGAAAGCAGCAAACCTAAATCAGGCCTCCAGTGGTCTTTCTTTTGAAGCATCAAAGAGTCGGACGGACGTCTTTAGGAGCGCCTCAAGGCTCAATGTTGGGGCTCCTTGTGTTTGTGGTAAAAGATTCCCTTGAACCAGTTCCTACAGACTCACATATTCACACCTATTATCAGCATCCCCAGAAAAAAGTGGGTAATCCTTGATTTTGAACTGAATTCTGAGGCCTCTCGTCCTGTTTTCTTCAATGAAAATGCGGGAAAGAGTGGAAATTAAATTGTTATTGCTGAGAATTTGTTTTGGGTTTAAACAATCCAGCTGATCTTCCCACCAGACGGTTGTCTGTCCAAGAACTGATCCAAAGCTCATCGTGGTGGCATGGCCCATGCATACTAGCATTAATCGTAAAGATTAACAGATTATATAAATAATCGCAGTCCTAATTAAATACTGATGCTCAGGTCTGGACTCACTTTGCTTGAAGGTCCAGCAAACTTTGCTCGGCTCTCTGCAGACCCTCCAGGTCCTTCATCAGCTTCCCGAGGTCATCTCTGGACTTCCTGGTCTGGATGTAGGCGAACCAGCAGCCGGCCAGCGCCATCAGCACAGACATTCCCAGAACCAGATCCTTCCACTGGTTCCGCTGGCCTGTCCACAAAAACGAGACATGCACATAGGTCAGCTTTGTCTCTACCAAACTAATGAATAGTTTTTATATTTTAGGAATTACCGTATTTTAAAGAGCCTCGATCTTTTAGGGTTGTGGGGTTTTGGGGACTTATAGCAGCTTTAAGTGTTTATTTGAGGTTTTCCTGGCAGGTTTATCTTGATTTTACAATTTTGGTAACTTTATATTTCTTTGTTTTAGAGTTCAGATTCAGATTTAGGTGGGAATATATTTTGAAGGAAATCTTAAATGTCTCAGTTTCTGGTCTTCAATTTTCTGTTTGATGACCTAAAATTAAACATTTGGCGTTTTTTTTATTTAGACAATCCGACTGTTCTGCTAATGAAGTTTTATGTTAGAGATGATGTGAGGTCAGAGGTCAGACCTGGAGGCGGTCCAAACAGAACGACGTCCAGCGCCTTCAGCTGCAGCTTCTGAGCGTGACCTCTGTCCGGGATCTTCAGCATAGACGCCGTCAGCGTGACGTTCTTCACCGCCAGCCTGTGCAGGGAGGAAGAGGAGGGACAGAAAGCTGAAGCCTGCACAGGAGGGAGCGTTTGGTTCTGGTTCTGGCTGAAGCTAAAATAACCGGACCGACTGAGATCCATCATGGTCCTGCTAAAGTAAACATCTCCAGGATGAACTGCAGGCTGGAGTCGAGGCTTTAAACGTGACAAAAAGTTTAAACAGAACACAAAGCAGCTCTAAAGTCTGATAGACACTGTTTAAGATGCACAAACCCAAAAACCGTCAAGACATGTTCTGATCCGAATCCAGACGCCTTTCAGAAACACAACAGAAAATCTGCTCCCTGGTAGGTCTCAGATAAAATCCGATGGGCCGGAAACCTACAAAACAACCATCAGACAACATCAGACTCAAGGATCGGATCATTTGTCAGTTCAGGTTAAAAGATGGTTGTTTTTATTCAGGCTGCCACTGAAATTAAAACATTTGTGTCCCCAATATTATCACTTCCACCTCTTCTTAATTGCAACAAACAGTTTGTTGAACTGCTGGTGTGAATTCAGCTTTAATGAAAATCTTTAAAGTTGCTCTTGTTACAGCTTTACTTTGTTCCCCCGACACCAAAACCACCGTGGAACTAAAATACAACATAAACGTAAGTGAGATGGTGTCAAGAGTACAATAACGACAATAATGATATAAATACAAACATACCTCGCTGGCTGACCCTGACTTTTGAGGTAGAAATGAGGTTACTAAATGAATTATAAACTTAAACTACCTTTATACAGCCACTGGCTAAAGTTATGCTTTCATAAAACATGTACTGTCTTTCTCTGGAGCCCCAGCAAACAACAGTAAACATCCATACAAACATTCCAGTTCCAACTTTTTCTTTTCAAAATAAGAGTCGTAAAAACAAAAAATATAAATAATGCAAAATAAAACATGTCAACTAAAACTATGGCAGTAAAACTCCCACCAAATCACTAACCCACGGGGATTTCAAATAACATTACAATGGGAATATATTTACATTTTAGCGTTTTATGAACTGGCCTATCAAGATACTGGCTTGACAGTCCTTTTTCCATCCTTATCTAAGGTCGAGTCACTTGGTAACAGCTTCACCTTCCTGATCCTTCCATCCCCGCTTGGATATACCTCTGTTACTCTTGCCAGTTTCCCCTTTTTTGGTTGTGTCTCCTTTAAAATCTCTCACAAATTTCCTTAGACGAGCAATAGCTCTAACAGCTCTTCTCCAGTCTGAAAATTTATCGAGACGGTCAAGTATTGTTCTTTCTTGCACTTCTGTTTTGAGCACATCATTAGGTCATTAGGAATAACTTTAATAACCTTGTCAGTCTCAATGGGTAGCTCACTTTCCCACAAAAATTCTGGTCCTGTAAACCAGTTAGATTTGAGTAGCTGTACACTTAGTCCTCTTGATGCATGGTCTGCAGAATTGCTCTCAGATGGTACATGATGCCACTGATGTGGGTCTGTGAGGGACTTTATCCTTTGAATCCTATTTGCCACAAACACATGACATCTTTTGGCATCATTACTCATATATCCTAACACCACTTTGGACTCTGTCCAGAAATGTTCTTGAAGATTGCTGATCTCTAGTGCACTATTTAGCATCACACTTGTTCTTGCTGCAACTACTGCAGCTGTTAACTCAAGTCTAGTGACATTAGTGACCTTGGTTGGGGCAACGCGTGCCTTTCCCATGACTAGTGCACAATGAACATCCCCCTTGGATGTGACTGTTCTTAAATAGCTAAATTGTCCATAGCCTGTCACACTAGCGTCTGAAAAATGGTGTAAATCATACGGTGTGATGTCTGTGTTTTCAGGTAGCATGCATCTTTGGATTTTCACCTTTGACAAGTTTTGAATATCTAGGAGCCAGGATTCCCATTCTCTGTAGAGCTGATCCGAAAGAGGCTCGTCCCATCCGACTTTCTCTTGACATAACTGTTGGAGGATTTGTTTTCCTTTTAGGATGAAGGGGGCCACAAATCCCAGTGGATCATTCACTGATGCTACTGTGCACAGGATTCCTCTTCTTGTCATTGGGTGCTCTTTGACTGTTTTTCTGAATTGAAACTCAGCAGCAGAGATGCACCACTGAACACTAAGTGCTCTTTCCATCAGTGGCTCTCCAAGTGCTAGATCCAAATCTTTAAAACTGTCAGCACACTCTTCTCTGGGCAGCGACTTTAACACGTTTTCACTGTTTGATACGAACTTGTGTAATCTTAGTTTACCTGTGTTACACAGCTCTCTTGCTTCTTGACTAGTTGTATTGCTTGTGCTTCTGATGTAACACTTACAAGTCCATCATCTACATAAAAGTTTATTTGAATGAACTTTACTGTTTTTGGATATAACTTTCCCTCACCTTGTGTAGCTTGATGTTTTAAACCAAAATTAGCACAACCAGGTGAAGAACCTGCACCAAATAGGTGAACCTTCATGCAAAATACTGAAGGCGAAACACTTAGATCACCATGCTCGTAAATAATCCTGGTCATTACATGGAACTGGTGAAACATACGCTCCACGTCCAACATTACAGCCACTGAGCACTTCCTGAACCTACACAGTACTCCCACCAAAGTGTTTGTGAGGTCAGGCCCTGTAAGCAGGTGTTCATTCAGAGAAGTGACTTGATATTGTGCTGAGCAGTCAAAAACTACACGGATCTTGCCAGGCTTTTGAGGGTGGTATACCCCATGGTGGGGAATATACCAGGCAGGGGAATTACAGAGTTACTTCTCCGATACCTTCTCTGCATCACAGCGTGCAATAATGCCTCCCATGAACTTTGCATAATCAGAGTAGTACTTTTGATCCCTTAAAAGTGCTTAAGTGTTGCACTTGACATGTAGTTGGGAAGATTTGTTCTGTCCTTTTTGAAAGGCAGCGGCATTTCGTAATGTTCATCGTGCTTTTGTCTGATTCCTTCTTGTAGCTTTCTTATAAAGCAGACATCTTCTTGTGAAATGCTCGTCTCTTCCACTCTTCTCTCTGTAAAATCTGATTCAAGGGCCTTGATAACATCTGGACCTGTTACTTATTTTATTTGTGTCTTGCAGATTTGATGAACTTTATTCTTTAGCTTTGTGGTTGACTCAGACTCTGGTATTACTTGCTTTACAGCGATGCGATGACTTACTCCAAATATATCACTGCCTGCATCACATGAATCACAGTAACTTAAGATGCTCCATCCCAAATCTGTTTTCTGGGCATCAGGCTGGTTTTCTTCACCACATATGACTTCTCTGGGCATTAGGGCTTGTGTGCAGTTGTAGCCTAACAGGAGTCCTATCTCACAGTCAAATGGTGGAGCAACGTGTTCAGTGAGATGCTCCAAATGTGGCCATGACCTTGCCGTGTCTAGAGTAGGAATACGGCTGCGATTGGCAGGTATAAAATCTCGTGTGTAAGCAACTGGCACAGTGAGTTTGTTATTGGTAAACAATCCTCTCATTTGCACAGCTTCAAGTTTTGTACATGGTACAGTTGTTTTCTTGGATGACGTCATAGATAATTTGAGTTTAACCTGGGTTTTAGCTGTGTCCAGATTGCTTGGCTCAGTTTGGGTGGATACATAGACAGGTACTATTGCAGATGTCTGTGTGTTACCTGGGCAGAGCTTTGCCGTCCAGCTGGTTGTTCCTGAAGCTCTCGGCGTACTGAGGAAGCTCCACGCTGACGATGAGCCACTCCTCGACCCGCGGCGCTGTCCAGTTGTACACTGAGCACAGAACAAACCCGGGCCGAGCTGTAAACACGCGGTTCTGCTGCGGGCCTGCTCTCGGCTCTCCTCCTCACCTTCAGACCCTTTCCAGGCGCTCCACATGTCCTCCAGGCTGATGTGCGGGTCGGCACGGTGGAAGCTGCTGTGTTTGGCTTTAGGGTTGCGGTCCTGCAGGTCCTCCCTGAGGAACTGAGCACGGGAGACCACGTTTTTATTTAAGCTTGGCGCATCCGAACCGCCAGCTGTACCGACCGGGCCTAACCTCGTCCGTCTCTATGGCGTCCACGGTGCCGTCCGCGTCGTCGTCCATCAGCTTGTGGATGCTGCAGATCGCCTCGAAGCTGAGGAAGGAGTTCTCGTCGCCACAGAGCGGCGGGTCCATGGCGCACAGACCTGAGACGGAAACGTCAGATGGAACCATCAGAGACCGTCAGCGCTGAAGAGTCCATCCAGGATGAGAGGTCTAGACTGACAAGAGGGTTTTAGATTTGGATCAAACATTAAAAAACTGTTAAATGGCCCTTTAACAACGTAGCGGCGTTGGGAGAGGAAACGTTTCATCTGGACCGTTAACTGGTTCCACTGGTGCGCTACAGAACCGCATGTTTAAGAGTCCCAACTGCCAGGAAAGGAGAAGTTTTAACCGTCACTGCAGGCGCTGCTTCACGTCTGTACAGTCTCATCTAGTCTTTGCAGCTCACTCCACGGCATCAAACCAGATCCCAGTGGGAGGAGGATCTAGGGGAGGAGATGTCTGAGGAGCTTTGGGACGCCATTTTGTGTCCAAAATCTAGAAATATATTGATTCTCGGTGCGTACGACGTAATCAGGCTTCAATTACTGGACCCAGATGTTTAACTATCGGTACAAACAGATCCAACAGCTTTGGTTGGAGTTTCTCCTCCTACTAAGTATAAAGCCGATTTTGTGGCCTTTCTCTTTTTGTTGGCTAGACGTTTGATTTTAATGAAGTGGAAGTCCTCTGCGCCGCCTTCTCAGTCCTCTTGGACCAGGGACATCCTTTAGTTGGTGAAGTTGGAGAAAATTGGGAGCTGGATTTTTGGTTCACGTCATTCTTCTGCATATATTGAGGGATTGACTTTTACTGCTATTCCAGAGGAGCCGCCCTGTCTACTACTGTGTTTTTCCTCTGTGTATTTGTAGCACGCTAACCCTTTTCTCTGAGAATATATTGGACTCTTATTTCACGGTGGGTGACCAATTTCGAGTCGTATTTTGTTCTTTGTGTTTTATTTAATTTTTTCATTAACATTAGTGATTTCTTATTTGATTTCATGTCGTTTGCATTTTAACTTGTTCTACTTGACGTCTCAAAATCTCACCTCTTGACTTTGTTATGTCATAAAAAACTTTTAAAATAAAATGTTCTGGACTACCCCAAATGATTGTGCTGTGAATTTGACCTCTGACCTTCATCAGGTTCCTGGTGTAACCCCTGACCCCTTTCGCGGCTCTAAACCCAGATTAATGTTCACGTTCCAGAACCAGAACCTCTGCAGGACATCTGTTTGTTTGACCTGCAGCAGATCGGGTTGCTATGGAAACGCAGGCCCATGCCTAAATTTGGTCATTTCCAGTCCGTCGCTGCTCCGCCGACGGACCCGCCGCTCCCAGAACCAGAACTCAGCTCTGTTTTCAGACTTTCTGGGATGGTTGGACCTTTCTGAACAGAACGTGTTTATGTTTGTTTCTCCTAATGAGGAAAAATTAAATTAAGACTTAAACTTTGTGGAAAAGCATCCGAGGTCCTTAAAGCTCAGAGATTTGATCCAGATCCCCTCATACAACGGAGACCGGACCAAGCAGAACCAGGAGAACCGGAAGAACCAGCTTCTGTTATATAACAGCGCTGATGGTGCTCTGTGACGAACAGAAGACCAAATATGGACGTCCATCCCCGAGTACTTCCCTAGAGGGGCGGAGCCGCGTTTGCACCATGCATACATTTTCTGTCACTTCACTTCCTGTGACTTCGTCATCCAACAGGAAGCTGTGGATAGCTGCTAACGACTAGCTCCCACGCGGCTGCAGCTGCAGCGCTAATCAGCGCCCTGAAGTCCAAACTGCACGGTGGTGGAGGGTTGGTGGTGAGGGCCAGAGGACCTGGACGTGACGCGGTCGCAGAGTCGGTCTCCACAGAACCAGAGGCTGAGGCGGAACCGCCTGGTCGACCTGCCTGCCCCCTTTTTTAAACAAATATTGACTCGGTTTCATATTTCTGTGTTTTTCTCCACGTCCCGTTGATGAAGCAGCGTTTTACTGACCGAGGGAGGAAACAATTAAAGGAATTTAAATAATCTTCTACTAAACTGGAGTAAACAGACTGTAGAAGATCTTTTACAGTTAAGAGTTTTTATTAGAGCAAAAAAAGCTGTACAAGCATAAAAATCATTTTACATTTAACATGATAAACCTTGTTTGTCTGAAAATATATTCTAGTGTAATCTCAACTGGGTTCATATTATGCAGAAAACGTCTCCTGTAAAGCAGCTTTTGCTGTCCAGTTATAACTAATTATTGACAACGATCAGCAGATAAACTCTACACTGTGTTAAATCAAACAGAAACAGTTAAAAGCTGCAATGTTATTTCATTTTAGGCAATTAAATAATTTGTTTTCTTCCTTATTAAATGTATTTTTTTATTTGTATTTTAAATTTGTTAATATTATTTATCTTTATTTAATATCTATTAAAATCATTTATCTAGATTTCTGGATTAACCATCAGAATATGTGAAAATATAATCGTCAATAATCATTGGCTGCAGCTCTGCTCTGATGTTGAGATTACATTCATCTTCGACTAAACCGTCAGCATCCAGAAGCTAAAGCGATTAGCGACCCAGAGGGAGAACGGTCGGTTCCGTTCACCTCCAAACAGAACTCGACTAGAACGCTGCAAAAAATACGAAACCACACCAAAAACTAATAGATAAATGATTCCTAAATATTGATAAAAACTTCCATTTCTCGTTGGAGATGTTTTAGCTTGTTTTAAAAAAAATATCTGCCATTATTTGTAGTTTTAAATCAAAATGAGTCACCAACTCAAAACAAGCTCCTAAATCTACATGAGACTCGCTTTTTTTCAAATGTACGAAGATTTTTTCCACTACAAATTAGAAGAGCAAGAAAGAAAAAAAGGATTGAGGAAAAAGAGAGAAAAAAAGGAAAAAAAGGAAGAAAATTTTAAAAGGAAAAAAAAGAAGGAAAAAGGGAAGAAAAAAGGAAAAAGAGAAAAAAAGGGAGTAAAAAAATATATAAATTGTTTCATTTACATAAAGGCAGAAACTGTTTAAGAGATTAAATAAAATGTAGAGGAAAATAGCATACTACCGGGTAGGGCTGGTGTGGACTGGAATAAAACTAGGACTTTTGTGTTTTTGAAATGAAGGCTTAAATAATTGGGTCAGGTTCAGTCCAAACAGAACTGGCCCACACTGAACTGGTCTATGGTTCTGGATCAGTTGTGGTTCCGATCATCGGTCGTTCCTTTATCAGTCATCTTCTATATTCATGGTCCGGAGGTCCAAACCAGAACCAGAACCTGTAAGCTCCAACTGCATCCATGGTGACAGAACAGCTTCTTGAAGAACGCTAGCTTTAGATGATACTGTTTACATGAAATATCTCAAACCGGCCGTGATGTTGGAGCTGGACTGAACCAACATGGCTAACAGGAAGAAGATGAAACGCAAAGATGTTGCTCTGAACGTTGGGTTGACTTGATTATTGAACCTGTGGGTTTCAGCTGAAGGACCAAAAACATCCAGACTGGTCTGACTGACACCTGTTCGTGATTGGCTGATTCAGGTCAGCTGATTTTGGTTGGAGTTGGTGATTGGTTGACATCGTTTGTTGGCATCAAATCACTGATACTAGTTTGTTGGTATTGATTTATCAGTTGGTTGATACCAACTTAAACCGGTGGGTTGGGATCAGTTTGGTTGAACTGGACTGTTGGGTCTGGTTGGTGGAGTTTATTGTGATTAGTCTGAGTTTGTTCAGGATTTTAGGATGACGTAATAAACTCTGACCCTCTTCTTCTTCTGTGGTCCTCATTTGTCAACAAGTGTCCTCTGTGGGTTCTGCCATCCGAGACTCTTATGACCTTCCGACCCAGAACGGCTCCATCCCCACATTTCTTTATGATAAATGGTTTTTCCATACGGGTCACGTGTCGCGATCTGCTCACCTGAATCCGTGTCACCGTTGGAAACAACCTGCTGGTGGAGATGCTCCTGGTGGGTGTGGCCATTTTCGTCCAATCCGCCGTGCGACCCGACACATGCGGCGAGCACACACACACACGCCAACCACACACACGCCATACCTGAGGAAACAAAGAAAACTGTTCGACCTTTCAAAATAAGAGCTGAGTCCCAGCGTAGCTTCAACTGATTTGTGTCCAGATTTATCATAAACGGACAAAATTCCTGAAACAGAAATAAAACGTCATAGAACTGAAACTTTACTGACAGTAAAGAAATAAACTTCGCTCAGATGTACTGTAGCTAGCACAGATGCTAGCATGAATAGATGAAGGTTAGCAAAACTAGCACACAGTTAGCGCTCAGCAGACATTGGTTGTTCAAATCAGCCAATCACAGCGCGTCCTCTAACGATGGACGAGTTTCCTCCAATCACAGCGCTTATGCTGTTGATTCAAACTTTACTAAGACAAACCGGACCAGCGAGCGACGGGTCGGGACCACGGGTCAGGTTTTCATTCCCCATCATGGGAATGAAACGATAGATCTGGAGCAGCCGAATCTCTGAAGGGAACAAAGTTCTGGTCCAGAGGAGACCAAGAGACTGTTCGCCATGAGACCGGCCTCGGATCAGAACCTGGGTCACTGTGATGCTGCATTAATGGAGAAGAGATGTTAGAAAGCATCTGCTGCCTCCAGAACCGGGTCAGTCCTCCAGGACCTGGTCTCCATGGAGACGGGATGGACAGGAAGAGACAGTTTTCCCTGGAACCTCAAAAAACAGGAGTGTCAACAAACTGAAACTCACTTCCTGGATGTTCAGGAGGCGTTTACTGAACCAGAACCAGAACCAGAACCGGATCCATTTACCTCTTAACTGCTTTACCGTTTCCTCTCACTGAAGTTGATCTGGGGTCAGAGGTCACACAGCTGTTCACTTTCCCATCATCATCAGGCTCTCACCAAACTCCGATGGTCGCTGCTTCACTCCGTCAGGTTCGGTTCGGTCCGGTTCGACTGGTCGAACCTCCGCAGCTCAGAGCAGAAACCCAACAAACTGCTGGAGCGAGAAGCGAGCAGAACCGCCCACGGCGCGTTCAGGGAGCCAGGAAAGGGTCGGTACCGAACCAACACCGTTTCCCCTCATCCACAAACTACAGGATGACTGAAAAGTGTGGCGTTCCTCTTCGTCAGTCCGAACCCCGTAGAACCTCCTCCGGCTGCAGGTCCAGTTTTATTTACAGGTAAAAATTGAGTTTATGATCAAAGTCTCAATAATGTCCGGAAGATTTCTCCAGAAGCTCCTTTAACAGAAGACACTCGAATCTCCCACAGCACCGAAAGGCAGCAGTCCCCGCTGTGTGGGCGTGGTGTCGTGGCGCCATCGTCTGGCCGCTCAGTAGAGCTGCAGGTCCAGTTCACAGGAAGACCTTTAAACTAAAAACATCAAAACTGAAACAGGAAAAAATTATAGGAAATATTTTTTTTTTTACATCTGGAATATTTGTTTCAGGATAGAGAAATGCTAACATTTTACTTTGGTTCCGTTCACTACGCTGAGCTAAACTAAGTTAAATGAAGCTAAACTAGGCTAAGCTAAACTAAGCTAAACTAAGTTAAATTAAGCTAAACTAGGCTAAGCTAAACTAAGCTAAGCTAAGCTAAGCTAAGTTAAACTAAGCTAAACTAAGTTAAATTAAGTTAAACTAAGCTAAGCTAAACTAAGCTAAGCTAAGTTAAACTAAGCTAAACTAAGTTAAACTAAGCTAAACTAAGTTAAATGAAGCTAAACTAGGCTAAGCTAAACTAAGCTAAGCTAAGTTAAATTAAGCTAAACTAGGCTAAGCTAAGCTAAGCTAAGCTAAACTAGGCTAAGTTAAACTAAGCTAAACTAAGTTAAATTAAGTTAAACTAAGCTAAGCTAAACTAAGCTAAGCTAAGTTAAATTAAGCTAAACTAGGCTAAACTAGGCTAAGCTAAACTAAGCTAAACTAAGCTAAACTAGGCTAAGCTAAACTAAGTTAAATTAAGTTAAATTAAGCTAAACTAAGCTAAACTAGGCTAAGCTAAACTAAGCTAAGCTAAACTAGGCTGAGCTAAACTAAGCTAAACTAGGCTAAGCTAAATTGAGCTAAACTAAGCTAAGATGAACTAAGCTAAACTAGGTTAAGCTAAACTAGGCTAAGCTAAGCTAAACTAAGCAAAGCTAAACTAAACTGAGCTAAGCTAAACTGAGCTAAGCTAGGCTAATTCTCACCAGTCGAGGTCAAGATAGAGGCAGAAAACACCAAAAACCTAAACAACAAAGCGACAAATGCTTTAAATAGAAGTAAACAAATGATAACCAGGAATGTTTTTAAAAGTAAACCAACGTCAGAAATAGAACAGCTCATTAACATAAAGATGTTTATGGGAAACAAATTCCAGAAAATAAACACGACATAAAAAACACAGACAGGAAACCTCTTCTGGTTCTGGAAAAACCCGGAACTGATCAACTTTAACCGCAAACGTGAGGAAAATCCAAAACATCAAATAAAAAGCAACAAAACTGACAGGAATAACAACAAAAAAGGATCCTAAACATTAAAAAATGCAGAACTAAGAAATAACACGAACTGAGTTTAACACAGAAACATAAAAAATTAAATATTAAAATGCTTCAGAAAAAACCCACAAAGATTTCAAAATTATAAACTTAAACAAACAATTAAACAAGTAAATTTGACAGACAATAACTACAACACAGAAATCTGAAATCTAAAAACAAACATTTCAGACCCAGAAAATAATCAGAAACAAAGTCCAACAATATAAAAACTGCAGGAGTGCTGAAAGGATGTGAAGACAAAGTTAAATATCCATTACCAGATTTTACGCCAACAACTCAAAACCTACAATAATACTATCAAACAGTCATAAATATAATACCAAATTCCTCTTTTCCACCATTGACCTTTTAATTAACAGTAATTTTAGCAGCTCACCCAAACCCTCAGGAGTAAAATCAATGACATCAGATCCAGTCTTTTATCCCAACAGCTTTTAACTGTCTCCACACCTGGATCATTGCTCTTACCTGAGGAAACACTGGAGAGTTTTGCCCTGGTTGATGCGAGGACACTTGGTCGAGTATTCTCCCAGGTAAACCCTACAACCGGCCTTTTAGACCCAATTCCCACGCCGTTATGTAAAAGATTTTATGGATTCTTTGAGGAACAGCTGCTAAACATTGTGAATTGCTCTCTTCAGACGGTTGTCTTCCCCCCCGCCTCTAAGACAGCGGTGGTGAGGCCCCTTCTGAAGAAGAGCAATTTAGATCCGAACATTCTCAACAATTACTGGCCTGTATCCAATTTACCATTTTTAAGTCAAATTTTAGAGAAACTGGTTTTTACCCACAAGCAACATTTTAGAGAAGTATCAGTCTGGTTTTAGGAGGAACCACAGCACTGAGACGGCCCTGGTAAAGATTCTAAATGACGACTGCACTGGGAGCTGCCTTAGGTCCACTGGCGGGGGGGGGGGCTGCCCTGTTGGCTGCTCAGGTCTAGGTGCCTGATTCTGTGTGTATGCGTGTGCATGTGTGTTTGCCTTTGCGTCTCTTGGGGTATTCATGGGGGTGGGTTGGTTTGTTTTTATCCTTTTTAAGGCACTTTGTGTTGCTTTTAAAGTATGAAATTTGCCATATGAATAACATTTTGATTTGATTTGATCCTGCATCCATCAGTTTGACAACCGTGACACCCTCCCCAGCACCAGAATAACAACTCCACCAGGAGAAGAGCCCATCAGTGTGACTCCAGCAAAAGTAAGGAGGACGCTGAGGAGGATC
>JAVLVB010000780.1:58197-77359 GCA_032876305.1 Orestias chungarensis | reverse complement strand
GAGAGAAGTGGTCAGATTGTCCTCCAGCAGTCTAAGCCTATAGCAGCATAACTATAGAAAAACTTAAATAACTTAACCCTATAGAGTGAGACATGAAGAAGGTAGAGCAAAGGAGAACCGTCTGTCAAGACTGAGTTCCTCCCCAACCGGATTAGGCTGTCTTCTCTACCTCTTCCTAACTATAAACTTTATCAAACAGAAAGGTTTTAAGCCTAGATTAGGACTGTAAGACGTTGGTAGAGTTAGTAGGTATTCTGGTTCTGGGTTAGATTCCCATCTGTGGCCTTTAAACATAGTTTCCAACCGAAAGACCAGGACAATTATTGTATGAAAAATCAAAAGCTAAAACCGACATTTGTAAAATATTTGCTGGCTCTTTATTATTTTTACCCATATTATTGTGATGGACTGGTGACCCCTGACCTTTCCACCTAGGCTCCTCCCCTCTCTCTCTGGTCCTGGTGTCCGTCCATGTTAATGAAGCCTGGTAAAACATGGCTCTTCATTCGGAGAACGTTCACCTTTCTCATTAGTTTGGCTCAGCATCACGTCCGTTTCACTGAAGGCCTGAAACAGGAAGTCAGAGCGCTAGCCATCGCTATTTCTGGAAAAAACTCTGATCAGCAGTTTCGGTTTATTCATCTTTGTCTGGTGAGAATCTTTTTACTTTTTTATTAGCGACTTTATAACCTAATCTGAAGCCAAACAGTTCCAGAAAGTTTAATGAAAGGAAAACCTTTCAGAAGAAAATAGATGCAGCTGAATGAAACTGGTGTGAGTAGACGATCGTCATGAACATAAAAGGCCGGAGGAGACGTTCACGCTCGCCGTTCGTGGCAGGAAGCGTCCTGTCGGGGGACAACAGCAGGTTGGCTTCTTGTTGACAAGGTTTCCTGCTGCCAGACCAAGGCCAGAGATCGGAGTCTGACTGAGCGGTCTGACCGAAGAGCGAAAGTAGCGAGACGGAGGAGCTGGGTGGAGTCAGCGTCCCTGGAGTCTGGGCCGAGCCTCCAGCGTGATCTCACATCTGGACACAAACTCTGCAGCGTCTCACGTTTCAACTCCAGAACATGACAAACAAGAGGAAATATCACTGGTACAGTCCGGAAACCACCGCTGATCCAGCAGCCAGTAAAACCCGGCCTCAGGAGAACCATCCAGCCCGTCTCTGTCTGACACTATCAGTGACTCTAGAGGAGTTCTGCTCAGCTCTCTGTAGGTCAGTAAGGTAGATGTCTGGACTTTAACTAGACCATGTAGAAGCTTTATTCTTATCATTTTCAGCCATTCTGTTCTATATATGCTGATGGGTTTGGGTTCATGGTTCTGCTGATATTTAGACTGGTGATCTGACACTAATCTGGGCAGAACCGCTTTGTAGTGTTCTGTCCAACAACTAGGATGAATGGATGGATAAATGGATGGATGGATAAATGGATGGATGGATAAATGGAGGGGAGGATGGATGGGTGGATGGATGGATGGATGGATAAATGGATGGATGGATGAATGGATGAATGGATAAATGGATGGAAGGATGGATGGGTGGATAAATGGATAGATAAATGGATGGATGGATGGATGGATGGAGGGATAACTTAATGGATGGATGGATAAATGGATGGATAAATGAATGGATGGTGGATAAATGGATGGATGAATAGATGGATAAATGAATGGATGGATGGATGGATGGATGGTTGGATAAACGGCTCATCTGGAACCAAAAGCGCCGCTGATAATGTCACCCTAATTGGTTCCCTCCTCTCGTCCTGATTGGCCACTCATAACAGGGACCTTTGTTTTGGGGGCCAGGAGTCCTCTGGAAGACGGACCAGCTGGTTCCGACCAAACGCTGCGCGTGTTGGTGTGAGTTTGTGATATACAAGCAGCATAAAACTCCAGCTATGATGCAAATGTGTGTGTGGGAGAGAGCAGGATAACATCTCTGCTTTGTTTAGGGACCGCTTCCTTCTGCAGAGAACATTTCCATAAACACAAATACTAACCCCCCACCTTCCCCACCCCCCAGGCAGAACATGGACGTCACCTGTTTCTGATTCAACTGTGTCCAACCGAGGAACCTGAAGCATCTCAGCAAACTGCAGAGAAACCGCCAGGACTCCACAGAGAAGAACCTCCAAAGGTAAAATACACATCCAGAGCAACAGAACCTGGTCTGAGAAGGTCAGAGGCCGCCAAAGACAAAAACGATGGCAGTTAAGACGCTCAGGCTAAATCTAACCACAGGCAAACACGACTAATATCTGTTTCAGGGCGTTCTGATCTCCCCAATTTCATTTACTCCCATAAAAACCTGGGTCTATGTCACTTCCATATATGGGACTAAATCGGGTGAAGTTTTGAAATGTCTGCAGTCTGAGCGGTGGTGTTGTAACACCTTATCCAAATTTTCCGTTATTAAACCGATGTCCGAAGCAGAGGTGCCAAGTTTAGCTTTCTTTTCTTCAGCTTCCTTCATCTTGTTCTGATCTCGTGACGATACGGTTCGGCTCCCATATCTCTCAACAACGTCCGATGTGGCCCAAGAGATTTCTAACCAGACATTCACCTGTAATTAGTTGTTAGAAAAGGCTATGGCGTTGATCACTTGGCAGGTATTGATGGTAAAGTCT
Organism: Orestias chungarensis; assembly: GCA_032876305.1. Lineage (NCBI taxonomy): Eukaryota > Metazoa > Chordata > Actinopteri > Cyprinodontiformes > Cyprinodontidae > Orestias > Orestias chungarensis. The sequence continues at coordinate 74,723 of JAVLVB010000780.1, read as the reverse complement.
GATTTTTTTTTTTTTGTGTGATCGCTAATACTAATGATTACACATGACCGCCATCAGACCTCTGTGTGAATGGTTTACTAACAACAGAAGAAGAACTTAAACATCCCCCAACAGCAGCGTCCATGTTTAAGTCAGTAATGACGGACGGCGCTGTCTGTGGACTGATGTTAAAATCGTTGAGCGACAGTAGCCGACCGTATCGTCTCAAGATCTCAAAAACACGAAGGAAGAAAATAAGAAAGCTAAACTCGGCATGCGCTCACACCAAAAGTATCTGGAGCATCAAGAGAGTACAGTTTACAGGTGATGTAGACGCACGTCTAGGAGCATCGAAAAGTCTTGCGCCGCGTTACGCACGTCCAGACCAGAGCATTTGGAGCGTCCGAAGCCCAAAACCCTTGAGTTGGTAAAGTTTGGTCCCATTTGGTGTGAACGCAGCATTAATGCTGAAGGACAATAGCAAAGGAGGACTAGAGATGAACCTGCGTACATGTGAAACATACAGAACCGGTCTGAGCCGGGCTCCAGATTACTGATGAGATTCTGTCCCAGAGATAATCTGGAAGGAGATAAAAACAGACAGAACCCTGGAGGTGAGTTTCTGCACAACATAGGAAAGTAGCTGAAACCTGGAGGCTAGTAGCTCCGCCCTCTATAAGCCCCGCCCTGCTCTCTTTGCAGGATCTTGACAGCTCCATCATGCAGACTGTGAAGTGCGTAGTGGTGGGCGATGGCGCCGTAGGGAAGACCTGCCTCCTCATCTCCTACACCACCGGAGCGTTCCCCAAAGAGTACATTCCCACCGTGTTCGACAACTACAGCAGCCAGGTGGGTCCCTAAACACTAAACCATGCTCAAATTATGCTTTACCGACGTTTCACAAACCACAATCCAGGTATCTCAATGTTCTGCTAGTAGTTACAGAACATCTAGTTCAGGTCAAGGAGCAAGTGGAATCATTGTAAAGTTTATGTTTCTGCATTTATCAGACGCTTTTATCAAAAGCGTCTTACAAAGTAGACACAATATTAGCCTTATTATCAATCTGACCATAAACTATCTAGAGGAAAATCCCTAGTCAGAGTCAGTTGTGACAGTGAAGAGATAGAAGGAAGTACAGAGAGACTAGTAGAGGGGGTATAGAGGTCTGGGTAAGAGTTAGGATAGGAGATGCTCTTTGAAGAGGTGCGTCTACAAGAGTTTCTAGAAGACAGACAGGGACGCTGCTGTTCTTGTGGTTCTTGGTAGGTCATTCCACCATCTTGGAACAACACAAGAAAACAGTCTAGATTGTCTTAAGCGTGGTGTGGGCACTGCTAGACCACAATCCATTGATGACCGAAGTCACCGAGCTGTGACATATACCTTTGGTAGAGTATTCAAGTAGACGGGAGCAGTACCCTTAAGCACTTTGTAGGCTAGCATCAGGGACTTGGATGTGGGTAGCAAGGGGTACCCAGTGAAGCTCAATAAACAGAGGGGAGACATGAGACTTCCTGGGCTTACTGAAGCTCAGACGCGTGTTCTGGATCATTTGTAAACATTTAACCGTACAGGCTGGGAGACCAGTCAGGAGGGGGGAGATAACCATAGACTGAACCAGGGGCTGGGTAGCATGTTGGTTTAGGTATGGCCATATCTTTCTAATGTTGAGTAATTTGAAGCGACGATATCGAGAAACGGAGGCAACATGAACTTTAAAGGTCAGCTGGTTATCAGTCAACTATTTATTCATTCCAGTTGATCCTGGTCATAGTTCTGTTCTTTAAGTTCAGTTTATTGATTTCCTCAGAAATCTCTGCTCACTAAACCACACATCGTCATCCTAAACCAATAAATTCTCTGTAGGTCTATGGAACTGTCAGTCAGCGGTGAACAAGGCAGACTTCATTTCTGCCTACGTAAACCATCTCTCACTGGACATCCTTGCCCTCACAGAAACTTGGATCAAACTAGAATACAGCGCCACACCGACTGCACTCTCCACCAACTACATTCTCTCACACACCACGGCCTGACAAAAGAGGAGGTGGTACGGGGCAACTGATATCCAACAAATGGAAAGATACCCATTTCAGCTCAGGTGCCTCGTACAACTCCTTTGAATACCACATCGCCCTGACAACAGCACCTGTTAAAATATATGTGGTGGTTGTATATCGTCCTCCGGGTCAATTGGGTGACTTCCTTTGAAGATCTAGACTCCCTGCTCTCCATCCCTGAGCATGACTTTCCTCTGCTTGTCCTTGGCGATATCAACATTCTCTTTGACACTCAAGATTTCCGCAGATTTCTTCTTGCTAACTCACTCATTTGATCTCCAGTGGGTAAGCAGTCCCCCAACTCACAGGGCCGGTAAAGTACTTGATCTTGTTTTAAGCAGACACTGCATGACCAACTCACTTAAGGTTACTCCTCTACATTTCTCAGACCACTATTTTATTCAGCTTGATGCTTGTCTCCATCAACTACCCACTGCACACCCACCCACTGTCTCCTTTTGACGCAATCTCCGCATCTGGTCTCCTGTCCACTTCTCTGCACTTATAACCTCTGCTTTCTCATCTCTAGAGGTAAATGATGCCACAGAGTCCCTCAGCTCAACACTGAGTTCCTGCTCAGGCCACTTGTGCCCACTGATCACCAAACCTGGAAGCATCAAACCTCAGAGCTGCGGACAGAAGATGGCACAAATTAAAGGACCCATCTGATCTGTCGCTCTTCCAAACGCTGCTCTCATCCGTCTCCTCAAGGGTCACCACTGCAAAGAAGGAGTTCTTTCAGGACAAGATCAACGGTGCTACCGACACCCGGAAGCTATTTTCTACCGTCAAGTTTCTGTTAAACCCACCACCTCCTACTCCTGGAACCAACCTCATGGCAGATTCCTTTGCTAACTTCTTCACCAACAAAGTGGCAGTGATCAGCAGTCAGTTCTCAGACCCATCTACACAGACCACAGCTCACCTTTCCTCACTGGTCCTTCCTTTGAGCGCAGCTGAACCCACTGCTTCCTTTTCTTCATTTACCCCTCTCACCAAGGAGACCTCCTCCTTGGTGAGAGGCGTAAATGAAGAAAAGGAAAGCTTCTCACAAGCAGCTGCCCTGCATCTTGCCCTCTGGAATCTATTCCCACCAACCTCCTGCAAGCCATAGCTCCAACCGTTCTGACAGCAGCCACTCACGTGATCAAGGCTTTACTATCTAACGGATCATTCCCCACCACCTTCAAACCAGCCCAGGTAAGTCCCTTACTCAAAAAAAACCTCCCTAGGCCCCACCCAAGTGGAGAACTTCTGATCGGTCTCCCTCCTCCCTTTCCTATCTAAAATCATTAAAAGAGCTGTCTCAAAGCAGGTGACAAAATTTCTCTCCCAACATGACCTCCTTGATTCTAACCAATCCGGTTTTAAGAGCAGTCAATCCACGGAAACGGCACTCCTGTCCGTAACGGAATCCTTAAAGAAGGCCAAAGCGACACGCCAATCATCAGTTCTTATCCTACTGGACCTCTCAGCTGTATTTGATACTGTAAACCACACCATCCTACTTACCAAGCTGGCAGATATGGGCATTGAGGGCAGTGCACACTCCTGGTTTGAATCCTACCTCACCGAGACGATCCTTCCTCAATGCAACACCACATCACCACAGGGGCTCACCAAGACTCAGTGTTGGGGCCCCTCCTCTTTGCCATGTACACTACTTCGCTGGGCCCAATCATCCATTCTCATGGCTTCTCTTATCGCTGCTATGGAGATGATACCCAGCTCTATCTGTCCTTTCCTCCAGACGAGCTCTCGGTACCGACGCAAATCTCAGCCTGTCTTTCTGACATACCTGCATGGATGAAAGATCACCACCTCCAACTGAACCTCTCCAAAACCGAACTGCTGGTTATCTACCGGATCATTCCCCACAACAGGAGATTGGCTTGGCAAGATGGCGGAAAGCAAGATGGCGGCGCACAGTAGTGCAGCGGCTTCTCGCGCTCCTAGTGAACACCCTGAGTTAAGTAGTTTTCACGTCGGTTCCGAGCCCAAATTCATGCCCCTCATGCGTAGGAGTTATGGCAGGACTGAACTTTGTAGGTTTAAGGACAGTTTGATCAGCAAAAACCTAGACAATATCATCCGAGCAAAGCTGGGCAGACTACAGCTCCTCCGGACTTCGGCGTGGGGGAGCAGAGCGCTGCAGACAAGGGGCCGGCGAAGGCGATGCAAGCGGCGGCAGAAGAGGGGGAAAACGCGGCGGAGTGCTAGCCAGGCTAAAGGCTAACTCTAACCGACCCCCGATTCCGTCACTTTTCCTGTCCAACATCCGCAACAAGCTGGACCTGCTGCGGCTGAGGATCAGTGCTTGTGAGGACACGGAAAACTGCGCGGTGACTGTCTCACAGAAACCTGGCTGAACGACACCATGCCGGACTCAGCCTTCTAGCTCGCCGGCCAGCAGCTCTTCCGTGCGGACCGCAACCAGCTCTCCGGGAAAGCCCGCGGGGGCGGACTATGCGTCTATATCAACAAAGGTTGGTGCACAAACTGCGTGTTGGAAAACAGCCACTGCTCCGAGGCGACAGAACAGCTGACTGTGAAGTGCAGACCTCACTCTCTGCCTCGGGAGTTTACGGCTGTGGTCGTTGTTGCTGTTTACATAGCGCCGGATGCTAATGCTAACATTGCGCTGAAGGAGCTACAAAATAACATCAGCTCGCTTCAGAACAAGCACCCGGAGACTTTCTACGTGGTAGCGGGGGACTTTAACCACGTAGAACTGAAGAACTGCCTGTCGAAGTTTAAGCAGCATGTGAACATCCCAACACGTGGAAATAACACGCTGGACCGTGTTTAGACCAACCTAAGAGACGCATACAGAGCCTTCCCCCGCCCCCACCTCAGGCTCACCGACCAGATCTCCGTCATGCTGGTGCCTGCTTACCATCCCCGGCTGCGACGCTCCAGACCCACACAGAGGACCATCACTGTGTGGACCAGTGACGCCGACGCCGTGCTGCAGGACTGCTTCGGCTGCACAGACGGGCAGGTCTTCAGGGAGGCTGCTGAGTACGAGGGGGAGCTGGACCTGGAGGACTACACATCTGCTGTTCTGGGGTACATCAGCAAGTGTGTGGAGGATGTCACCACCACCAAGACTGTGACTTGCTACCCGAACCAGAAACCCTGGCTGAATGCAGAGGCACGTTCTCTGCTGAAAGCCAGGGATGCTGCGTTTAGGTCAGGTGACTCACAAGAGCTCAGGAGGGCAAGAAGAGAGCTGACTGCAGGAGTCAAGAGGGCAAAAGCTGCATATGCTCAGAAAATCCAGGATCCACAGAGCATGTGGAAGGGCATCAAGTGCATTACAGACTACAAACCTAAAACTGCACAATGCCCCAAAGACCCCTCCCTGCCTGATTCTGTCAACCATTTCTACGCCCGGTTTGACAACCCTGACACCCTCCCCAGCACCAGAATAACGACTTCACCAGGAGAAGAGCCCATCAGTGTGACTCCAGCAGAAGTAAGGAGGACACTAAGGAGGATTAACCCCCGGAGACCTGCTGGCCCAGACAACATCCCCGGACGGGTGCTGAGAGAGTGCCCGGACCAGCTCTCAGACGTGCTGGCGGACAACTTCAACGCCTCCCTCATCCAGACAGCTGTCCCCACCTACATGAAGACCGCCACCATCATCCCGGTCCCCAAGAGCTCCGCAGCGACATGTCTGAATGACTATCGGCCAGTAGCACTCATACCGATAGTCACAAAGTGCCTCGAGAGACTGGTTCAGACCCACATCAAAGCCACCATCAATGTCACTGTGGATCCACATCAGTATGCATACAGGAAAAATCGATCCACAGAGGACGCCATTTCCTCCTTGGTCCACACTGCCCTCACCCACCTGGAGCAGAAGGATTCCTCAGACTCAGAGTTATTTTATCTATTTTAATATTAGCTCTTGGGTGGAACTGGACCGTGAGAACGTAATTTCGTTCCACCTCATGTACCACATGTGTTGAAATGACAATAAAGTCTCCTTGAATCCTTGAATCCCAGCCAAGGAAAGTATTCACCACAACATCAGCATCAGGTTAGACTCCCTATCTGTGGCTCCACTAAGGTTGTTAGAAACCTGGGCGTCATGATCAATGATCAGCTGACCTTTGTGGATCAGGTTGCCTCTGTCGCTCGATCGTGTCGCTTCTCTCTACCAAACATCAGGAAGATTCGGCCATATCTAACTCAACATGCAACACAGCTCCTAGTTCAGACCTTGGTCATTTCCCGCCTTGAGTACAGCAACGCCGTCCTAACAGGTCTTCCACCCTGTGCTGTGAGACGCTACAGGTGACCCAGAATGCTGCAGCTCGCTTGGTTTTCAACCAGCCAAAGCGATCGCATGTCACACCCCTTTACACTGAACTCCATTGGCTTCCCTTAGCTGCACGCATCTAATTCAAATCACTAATGCTGGCATACAGAGTGTTTGATGGATCAGCGCCAATCTACCTCAACACCCTCTTAAAGCCTTACGTCACTGCCCACCCGCTCCGTTCCTCCAAGGAGCTCCAACTAACGCAACCAAAGCCCCGTGCAGGTCAATCTAAACTCTCTCATTTGTGGTTCCTCGCTGGAACCTCAAACGACCTTACGTGCATCAGAGCATCAGATTCTCTTTCCACCCTCAAGAAATCCTTGAAGACCCAGCTCTTCGCAGAGTATCTCTTGCCCTGAAAGATCTAAAAGCACATATTACCCCCCCTGATATTAGTTAGCACTCAGTGTTTGGTACTTGGGCCTCCTGTGTTTACCTAAATGCTGTAAATGAGTCTCGTCATTAATGTTAAATCCTCTCCTAGCATATTGCAGGTAAATTGCGTTGTAGTTCAATGTTAAACCCTCTTTTTGTAAGTCGCTGTGGATAAAAGCGTCTGATAAATGCATAAATGTAAATGTATTGTTTGATTAGTGAAAAATGTCTTCAGTCTGAGTAAATTCAGCAGATTCCAACGAATTATTGACTTGTAGCGACAGTGGAGAGAAACAGCTCCCTCTAACAGGAAGAAACCTCCAGCAGAACCAGAACCAAAAGGCAGAGAACTCACCCAGTAGAACTTTCTAACTTAATGCAAATATGCTTATTGAGTTTCTGACTGCATCATATCAGCTGACGTTTCTAATCCTGAGGATTAACCAGGACAGAAGGTCAGAGGAAATTATGACAGGAGCGGTGTGTTTCGCTGTGCTGCATCCAGGTGACACTGGACGGACGCGTCATCAGCTTGAACCTGTGGGACACGGCGGGCCAGGAGGAGTACGACCGGCTGAGAACGCTGTCCTACCCTCAGACCAACGTCTTCATTATCTGCTTCTCCATCTCAAGCCCCGCCTCCTACGAGAACATCAAACACAAGTGGCACCCAGAGGTCAGAGATCATGCATTTCCCCCAAAGCACAGCAGCAGTATGTGATGTGATTGTAGGTCCTGATGATGGACGTCCAGCTTCTACCAGAACTCGCTGTGCTGAGGTTCCGAGGTTAGACGAGAGCTTTCAGGTCCAGATAGAAAGTATTCTGGTTCTGTTTCTTTTTCCCTGCCTCTTATGTATTAGCGATTCCTTCCCAGGCTCTCCGAAGGTGAACTTTAGCTGCATCAACTCAAACCAGCGTCCCTAAGTCAGACGTCCCACTTGGAAGGTTGGAGGATTTGGGATCCAACATGGCCGCTCCTCTGATCAAAAATAGAAAAGTTGGAGTGGAAAAACAAAAAGCAGAAAACTAAATACCTTCTGTGTCTGGAATACTTAGCAAAAAACACATTGTGTTATGCTGCCTTCCCACCCAACACGTCTGGAGCGTTCAAAAAGCGTCTACATCGACTCTGCATGTAAACTGGAAGCTCCAGACGCTTTCGGTGTGAACGCAGCATTAGTGTATTAGTCTAATTTCTGAAGGACACAGAACAAACAAAACGACTGTCCTCGGCGTTCCCATTTTGGAATCCCGACTTCTCCAACTTTGTTAGCTTAAACACATTTTACTCGGATCTGTGGTCGCTTTCCCAGCTTTGAGTTACATCTGAGCCTGAACTTTAAGCTACAAAGCAGCTTTAAGCCCCGCAGCGGTCCTGGCCGTCCGGCTGACTTCGGTCTCTTGTGCAGGTGCTCCACCACTGTCCCAACGTTCCCATCCTCCTGGTCGGCACCAAGAGCGACCTCCGGAACGACGCCGAGATCCAGAAGAAGCTGAAGGAGCAGAACCAGGTGCCCATCAGCCACCAACAGGGCCTGAACCTGGCCAAGCAGATCCAGGCCATACGCTACATGGAGTGCTCTGCTCTGAACCAGGACGGCATCAAGGAGGTGTTCGCCGAGGCCGTGAGGTCCTACCTGAACCCGCAGCCCACCAGCACCAAGCGGCCCTGCATCCTGCTGTGAGCGCGCAGTGGGAGGAGCTCCTCTGCCACAGAGAGAGACTGCTCTGAGAATTAATGTTTTTTACTTTTAAGTCATTAAAATTTTGTCCTTGATTATAAAACAACAAATTTAGGAGGGTTGATTAAGGGTTTTCCTGAACTTCTGATGCCAAACTTAGCGGCTGTGGTTAAAGGTGTAACTCCACTGTGTTCAGACCGGACTCAATCAGAGCCGTCCTGTTGGGATGATCTTAGATGTTTTACAAACAGAAGCTTTGGTACGAACACTCCGATGACTCGATAGGCTTTTCCTACGGGAGTCTTGATTCTATCTACGGCTTCGTTAGAAACAGCAGGTCTCTTTAAATCTTAATAAACTCTGCACCACTTGTATGGAGGAACTTTACTGTCAAAAAGGTTAACGCACAACTCTGACATTAGTATCTGTATTTATATGTCAGTAAAGTTCTTGATTTATGAGAGTATGAATCTGAAAGCTGTGAGTGCAAAGTCTTAATAATACCACTCTTATGGTTACAAATACAAATTCCTCCTTTCTCTGTGGATAAGAATTCAAGTCTGTGGGTACGAGTAAAAAAATTGGGCGGAGTAATCGATCCGGAGCAACAGCCTCAGGTGAAGCATCACAGGTAACATCAATATTTATCTCTAAATGAACTAGTGGTTGCTCCATCCGCTCCACTGACTTCCACCATCTTTAAATTTGGAGCTGGCTGTGTTTGATGAGATCGTAGATCGCTTACTCCGCCCTGTGACGTCATCGTAACACGTACCACAGACTTGAATTTGTGTCCACAGAGAAAGGACGAGTTTGTAGTCATCGAAATTAGAGTTTTATTCATGAGACTTTTAGATTCAAACTCTCATGAAAACAAGAATTTTGGGAAAATAACTTTATTAATATAAATACAAATGTTAGAGTTGTGCGTACATCTTTTGACAGCGATCTTACTCCATATACTTGCTTCAGACATGTTTTTTTTATATCCAGATTTAATTATTTCACTGTTAAAACAATCAGAATCAAGGGGTACCATAAAACATAAAATCAGATTTGGTTGACGTGTACCAGCTGTGATAAAACATCCATGAAACCAATTAGACCAGACCAGAGTGGGGGGGCTCTGACATGAAACTGCTCTGGTGGAGTCCAGATTAGAGCTGCGCAATATTAGAAAATATGGCAGTGCCAATATTATTGTTTTCATACTGTGAAGACGATGTGAGGTGCAATTTCTGCCTGTTTCCGTGTCTCTGTCTAATCTGTGCTTCCTTTAGCATTTCTGGCTACGCTCATACTAACTATTGCATTAATATTAAAATAATTATCAACCTTTATGACAGCAGTGTTGCAGTGATGACACATCGGTGGTATATTGTGCAGCTCTAGTCCAGTTCTGGTCACAGTTGCCGACGGCGTCGGCGTCTAAAGTGAGAATTTATCTGCACACAGAAACACACAAACGTTGCTTACAGGATCGCTCCTGATGCGCCTGTAATAATACAATAATTTAAACACGTCTGTTCTGCTTTCGCTTCGGTTCTTGGAAATCCTTCTCTGCTGGGAAACATTTCGTTTTAAAAGATTTTGAAGAACTTAAATGAGTGCTGGCTGCAGCCTTTGTGTCCGGGCTTTAATAGAAAGAGGTTAAAGCGACAGCTGAAGCTAACAGAAGCTAACAGAAGCGGAAATTCTGCACTAAGCTAACACCTAGCACCGAAGCTACGGCCAGGATAACTTCTGACTGGTTACACTGTGACGCGCTGTGATGCTCGTTAAATCAAGAATTACGACTATTTCAATCAAAATGTTTCAGGAGAATTTGTTTATTTAAGCTAACGTGCTAAAAGCAACCAAACCACTTCAGCCTGACTGTTAGCTTTAATCTTCTGTTAAATTTTTAGATGATGTTTTCATTGTACGTAATTTACTTTGTTTTATTTAAATTGACAAAACAATAAAAACAAGCGTCAGAGTGACTGGCTGCTGCTTTTTACTTCAATACAATGAACTTAGTGGTGGGGAGTTAAAACAATATCAGGGCGTTCAGAGGAGCAGCTCTCCTAACAGGGAAACCTCAGACCTCGGTCTCAAACCCTACAGGTTAGCAGGTCAAAGGTTATGACCCTGAACAAGCATGGCTCCTTAAAGGCTGAAGGAGGAAAATCCTGGTCTCTCTAGGAACAAGATGGCGGCAGACTTAGGTTAGCAGTGCTAACGGCGCCGACTGCTGCAGAGGAAATGATTCTGTGTGAACACGGCGGTTTCCGGTCACATGATGCTCGCCGATCAGATTGACTGGATTACTGGACCTTACTGAGTTTTACAGGGACGACACGTTCTAAGACGCCGGCCGACGTCGTTTTGGTCCTTAAAAACAAACACCGTCAAATAAAAGCTGGATTTATCCACTTTTAGCAATGGTTTTATGTATTTCTTTATTTGAAACACCAAAAATGTAAAAAAAACTACGGTTGTTCTTCGACAGTAGGAACATATTTCCCATAATAGAGGCTTACTAAAATTAGCTTTCCATGTGACGTCTCATTTACGGCTTTAGGGCTGTAAAGTTTGGACACCCTGCACTGGAGGAAGCTGGTGTTGCGTCAGAACATCAACGATCTCCAGCTGGGATCCTAAATTAAGACAGAAAACGCTTCTTTACTGAAACCTCTGACCGCCGCTCTCATTAGTATTCAGGGAAGTTTCATCTGTGCAGGTTCCCTAAAACATTCGCCCGTAAACTGGAAGGGCGGCGGGCTAATGAATAACCTGCAGACGAGCGACTTCCCTAAACCATGAGAGGCCTCGTTTATGGCCTAACCCAACCACCGAAGCAGGAGGTCAGCTACCTGTCAGGTGTGGGAGTGTTCAAAAACATTCATATTCGCAGTTATATCTCAATAAAGTTCTCCTGAAATATTTCTGAGTCTGAATCTAATTTCTACGACTAAGAACTCCTCCTTTCTCTGTGCACATGAATTCAACTTTGTGGGTGGGAGTAAAACAACTGTTACGATGACGTCAGCAGAGCGGGAACATCATCAAGGACGGATCACACCCTGGCTTCGACCTGTTTGACCTCTGGCAGGCGCTACAGGCGAATCAAGGACGGGACAAACTCAAAAACAGCTTCTTTTCCAAATGAGTGACCACCCTGAACTCAACCGGACGCTAACTACAATAATATCTCATCAGCAGCTGTGCAATATGTTACATTTATCTACAAGTGCAATCTCACCACTGCTGTCTGATTTTCTAGATACTGTTTATTTTCTTTATATTAGATATTTTTTAGCACGGCACTGAAAGGAGTGGTCCTCCATTCTCGTCGTACAATGTGTATTATGACAATAAAAGGCCTTTTATTTGATTCTATTCTCAGGGCGATGAGATCGCGGCTCGATTACTCTGCCCTGGGACGTCATTGTAATAATTATTGAGATTCAATTCGTGTCCACAGACTAAGGAAGAGTTCGTAGTTGTAGAAATTACTTGTATTCACAAGACTTTGCACTCACAGTTTTTAAATTCAAACTTTCACTCACGAATATTTCAGCAGAATTTTGGGTACCAGAACTTTATTGACACATAAATATGAATGTTGGAGTCGTTTACACACCTTTGTGACAGAGATCTGACTCCATACATGGCGACCATCTGATCCCATCCTGCAGAACGGCCTGTAGGTGGCGCTGGGGTTACTTCCCTAACCAGGGACTTTTATCTGGGACCGTTTTGTGATTGGACCAGGACATGGTGACGTCACACAGGTGTATCTCTTCAGCTCTGAATTGAACCTGAACACCTGGGCGTCAAAGAAGTTTTAAAGAGAACTGGCACCAGTGCTTCCTGTTGGACTTCACCTGCGCAGCAGCGCCCCCTGCTGCGCAGAGCCGCAACGTTCACCTCTAACAACAAACTAAGGGGTGGAAAATGCAGGTTTATTAGGAGCTACAGTTGATTTGTTTCAGTAAACCGTCTAAAAAAATATAGATTTAAACTCAGATGGAAATATTTAGAAACAAGTTTATTTCTGGTAAAAACATTTATTTTTTGATGAAAATTTTAATATATGACAGAATAATAAACACGGATGTTTTCAGTCTACAAGCTAGTAGAAAACCAGGAGGAACGTTTGATACATTTATAAGGAAAAAGATTTTACATTTTCTAAAGGCAAACTAATTCTTTTAGTGCGTAAACATTGTAAATTCGTCTTAAAATGTAGTTTATAGAAGAATTTGGGTGTTTTTGTTTGGTTTTGGTTTATTGTGAGACGGTTTGATCGGATCTGGCTTCCTCCATTATTCTGGAGTTGCTGGCTTCATTTTCCCGCCCAAAGGGAACCAGGTCACCGTGGTAACCCGCAGCTGATGGCGCGGCGGCGTGCGTCGATCCTACCTGGCGTTTTAGTTTCTTTTATCAGTCAGAAATATTCAGCAGCAATAACACGGATAAAAACGTGAAACAGTTTATAAACTTAAACTTTTTAAATTAAATTCCAGAAATAAATAAAAAGTTCTGAGAGATTTTCAGAGTTTTGGAGGCGCAGAACGTTCCAGACCAGGAGGTAAAGGTTTAAATCTGGAACGGGTCCAAATGTACCAACGGTTTCAACAGGAAACACATTCAATGTTCCGAGCGTCCCTGATCGGGTCGATCATCTGACCCGTCTCCCAGCAGTGAATCTAAAGCAAGAATCAGACGATCAGGAACCCGACGTTCCCCATCATTCCAGGACGTTCTGGTCCACCAGAGAAATGGATCTGAACCGGGTCAGAACCGTCCAGATCTCTGGGAAAAGAACCAGAAGCATCCGACGGTGTCATTTCCCCAGTAGAACCAGGATCAGAACCTCTAATGCAAGAAGATTCAGGTGAAGGCTCGCCCCCGTGTTCTGACCCGTCTGAGCCAGAACCTGTCAATGCAGGTCAGACGCCTCTGTCGGCGCCGCCAGCCGCCGCGTCACAACATCCATTCCCGCAGCTCAGTACCGCTTGTCCTCTGGCAGCGAGGCGACCATCACCTGCGTCCCGCCGAAGTCCCAGAAGGCCGTCATGTGGAACGCCATGTTGGAGAAAACCACCAGGTACTCGAAGACGGCGAACAGCGTGTAGACTGGAGGAGACAGACGGGTGGAGGACGCAGTGAGCACGTGCACAGCGGCGCCGGAGCGATGGCGGCGGCGCCACTCACCTCCCGTCTCGCAGTACTTGTTGTGGCGTCTGAAGAAGTAGGCGGCGGCGGCGCAGCAGCTGAGGTTGAACAGGAAGAGGCGGAGCTTCCACCGGTAGGAGGTTTTCTCCTAAAGAAGAAACACAGGTGAAAAGTTTCCCGCAAGACTTATGGCAAATGTTTCCTGGCCAACATTCAAGAGGAGGAACGCTTTCCGTGGATGTTTGTGTTTGTTTCAGGCTAAAGCTGGAGGTCAAATAATGCAGGAAGTACAGAAAGAGGTCACCATTCTGACCTCTATGGAGCTCTGCTGGTCACGACTTGTTTTTCTCAGTGGTCCTGTAGAATAATCCCACTGTTGTTTTTCCATGTGTGCCATAACTACAAAGTTATTAATTCTTGTTTCTCGGTTCTGAACTTTATTGACGGTCTCTAAACCAACAACAGTGTTTCCTAGCAGGGAGAAACCGCTAACTCTACGTAGCTCTGCTAAATTTAACTGAGGTAAACAAGTCTGAGTATTTTTATTTTGTTCCATGTCACCAGAGGAGCTCCGTAGACGTGACCTGATTTCTTTAGGACCATGTAGAACGGCACGACATCAGGAACAAAAACCCATAACTTTTTCTAACTGTGTGTTAAATATTACACTATAAAAGATAAATAACGGACTTGTAGATCTGTTTTAGTTAATCTTACTCTAAATGGAGAGTTGTTGTTATTGCTTGACATGAGGAAATCATCAGCTGTATATATTATTAATAAATGTAACTAAACATCACGTCTGTTTTCTTCTCCTCTCTTTTCTCATCATCTTGAGACCTTTAGCGTTTTGGTTTTACTGTTCGCTAATGTAAGTTCAGAAAAGTTAAAGCAACACTTTTCAACCTTCCTAAAACGTTTTCGTAACTTTTGTGATCATACGTCGACTTACAGCTCGTTGACCTGAGGGGTCCGTATCGCTTTAACCGGCACTGATAACGTCTTTAGTGTTGCTTTGACATGTTAGCCGTAAATAATTAAGATTCATCCGAAACGTCCCTGAAACAACGTTTCACCTTCGAAGGATCATCAGAGCGTTAGAGACCAAAGCCTGGGTTAGTTATTATACGACTCAAACACAAAACTGACATAAATCGAACATTTAGGCTCATAAAATCAATCAAAAAGTTACAAGATTCTGGAAAAAGCAAAAAAACAAAGCGTTTAAATGGTCGGATATAATATTGATTCTTTGTCGCCATGGTAAACAGTTTATTGACGTCAAGTTGATCTCTGCTGCCGCACAGAAACGCGCCTGCTGATGTTTTAGATGCGGGTCGACGTTTCTGATACTCATAACCAACCAGGACGGCTCTAACGGAGAGTCGGGTCGTTTTCTGACGCTCGGCGCCGCCAGGTTACCTCCGGACTGACGTAGCTTCTCTTGATGACGTACCACAGCCAGCAGGTGACGAGCATGTGCAGCAGCGAGCAGCCGATGAACACGATGAAGCCGTACTTGTGAACATCTGCAAACAGACGAGCGGCGTTAGCGTCAGACCGAAAGCGGCGGCGGCGCGTCATCGTCTCACTCACTGTACGCTTCGGTGGAGGCCACGTAGGTGAGCAGCACCAGGCCCGTGTTCTCCGCCACGCTGCAGATCAGCGCCACGCCGCTCAGCAGCAGCTCAGGCAGGCGGCCGACAAAGCGCCAGCGGTAGAAGTTGAAGTACGCCGCGGCCACCAGGTAGCGCGGCGCCGAGTGAAGCCCGATGCAGCTGCGCCAGATGTAGAGCTCCGGGGGGCTGCTGATGGCGGCGCTGATGGACGGCAGGTAGTTGGACACCTGGAGAGATGGAGACGTGCGATCAGCTGCTGTCAGGTTTAGAGTGGGCCCACCTTCAGACTCGGCTTTAGTTTTCACTCTAGCAGTTCATCACCTGAGGAAAGCTTTGAGTCAAAGCTTCACAACCAATCAGCAGCTTCTACCCCACGTGTTGAGCCTCGCCACAGGCTGCATCTTCACCTGCAAGTGACCCAATGAGCAGTGTTGCCAACTTAGCGACTTTGTTGCTAAATTTAGCAAGTTTCAGACACCACTAGCGACTAGTTTAGCCACTTTTTGAGGCGCTAAAAGACTTTTGGGGACTAAAAATTGCGATAAATAACGTCTGTCGCCGTCCTCAGTACCGCAAAAGAGCACCGTAACACAGATGTAGCGAGTTAGCTTATTTTAACTGGCCCATCAAGTTTTCTGAAGGCCCACAATCAAATTCCTGGCACCACACACCTGGCACCACCCTAAGCCACATCGGTCAGAGTGACCAAAGAGTCCTGGGGAGATTTGGATCAGAACCCGACTGAGCTAAAGGTCCGAACTGATGGCTGAGAGTTCTTCAGGCTCCTCTGTCGGGGACCGGAACCAACGGCTCCATGTTCCTGGAAGAGGCAAGGCGTGCCCAGAGCATCATTCTGCCACCACCATGACTAACTGCAGCAGAGCTGAAACAACTAATAGATTTAATCAATTAAAATCAATTATTAAAATAGTTGAAAACTAATTTACTTGTTGATTAGTTGCTTTATATTCACGTTTTACCGTAAGCGTCTATTTTTAACACTATCTGTTATATCTGTGGTCAATAGGTGGCAGTAATGAGCTACCTAACGCTGTGATCTACCATTGGAGCAGTAGAAAAAGAAACCAGCCAATCGTTAGCCTTGTTCTGCTAGCGCATGGCTCATAGACACATTTGCCCTGAGCAAGATGGCGGAGCAGGAAAATGTAGGAAAGTCTTCTTTAAGTGAACATCTGAGACCAAAACATGTCTGAGTTGAAGCAGGAGAGGAAGAACCAGCGCGGTAAAATAAGCTAATAAGAAAATAAAGGCGCTAAATACTGTTAATGAATTCAGTTCATATTCAT
>JAVLVB010000780.1:14394-55704 GCA_032876305.1 Orestias chungarensis | reverse complement strand
AGAAAATAAAGGCGCTAAATACTGTTAATGAATTCAGTTCATATTCATTTAGAGTTGCAGGAGCAACAATAAAGGAACACATGTGGAACAAGACGCTCACCCCCAGCAATGTCTACCACTTACTAACTCTGTTCTAAACATGCTGGTAGAGACACAAGTTCAGATTATTAGGAACAAGAATGTCCAACTAAGTCAGAACTTTCACAATAAACATCTAATTAATTATTAGAGAATAATAAGGGCTGAGATTATTGGTAATATGCTGAAAAATCAATAAGCTTTATATAATTTTTATGCCTAAAAATGAACAAATATTTTAACTGTTGAGCTCATTTGTTAATTTAAACAAAGTTAAATTAATTACAGTGAACGGCTCAATTCTCTTGTGTTTTCCTTGTTTGTAATCAAGAATCTGTTTATTTATTTAGCACCAACTTACAAAAGATGTCGCCTCAAAGAGACTTTGGAAGAAAATCTATTAAAATCATAGAAACATAAAGAAATCAGTTTGAAAACAAACATTTATTTTAATACCTTCTATGGGAAAATAAATCCTAAATAATTTAATAATAAAAGTCTTGTCTGGTTTCATTCATTCACAACTAACCAGTTTATCAATAATAAAGAATCAACGAGCTGCGGGTCTTCAGAACCAGCGCCAGGAGGTGGGACCGGGTCGAGCTGTTAAAGCTTCTCTACCAGAACTACCAAGCCGGGTTCTATTGGGCGGTCAGAACTAACTGGGTTCTACCCGGGTGGACGGGATGGGGAACTGGTACCGATCAGAACAAAACATCCATACTACTTCTAACCGGGACCGGAAACCAGAACCAGGGGTATAAACCCATCAGAACCAGCTGTGGGCTACCACAGCAGTTAGGTCAGTACCGCGGAGCACTATTTTCAGTAACGAGTAATCGAACGCGTTGCTATTTTAAATCCAGTAATCAGATTAAAATTACTTTTTCCAAATCCCTGTGCGTTACTTTTGTGTCACTTTTTATTTGTATTTCCTCTATGAGTCTCAGGGAGTGACGTCCGGACAATTCCCCTTATCAGCAGCTGTGATATTACTCCGCGACAGAAATGTAAACAATGGAGGAAGGAGACAGGTACACATTTAGTAGCTGGAAATACAGGAACTATTTTAATTTTCTGTCAGTGAAGGACAACAATATAAAGGTTCGCTGTACTCTGTGCTGGTCAGAAGGTCCTATCCACCTTCAAAAACCTCAAATTTAAAGAAACACTTGGAGTCGCAGCACGGGACAGTCAAGGTTTTGAAGTCCCGCCAGGTGACTCGACACAGAGAGCTGCCACAGGAGGTCCCCCAGCACTCCAACAACGAAAGCTCAACCAGTAAGTGAGCAAGAGCTAAAACAGTTGATCGGTCGGTATGTAGTTGAAGAAATGATGCCATTGTGCACCGTTGACTCGCCTGCATTTCGCACCATTATAAATCGAATCACCACCACCGTTAATTCCAAACTGCCTCACACAGGAGCCTTTTCAGCATATCTGGAAAAAGAATATGCAGAGATGGAGAGAAATCTGAAGGCCGCGCTGAATGAGATCGATTTTGTGTCAACTACTGCGGATATTTGGACTGCTAATAAGAGAAGCTATATGGGGGTAACGCTCCACTGGATCCATAGAGCGACATTAGAGCCCAACAAGGCTGCTTCAGCATGTAGGAGGATCCGCGGCAGACACACATACGATGTCATTGGTGCAGAAATCCAAAACATCCACTCTTCATATGGACTACTCAACTAAGTAGTTGCCACAGTGACAGATAATGGATCTAATTTTGTGAAGGCATTTAAAGTTTTTCAGCCAGTCACAGAGTCGGATGATGAGACTGAGGAAGAGTCAACCAGGACAGAAAAAGATGATGTCACCTTTTTGAATCTGACAGAAATCCTCTCAGCTGGAAAAGAAGGTGATGGCCAACTGTCTCTACCCCCCCCCGCACCACAGGTGTGCCTCACACACCATCAACATGGTTTCCACAAGTGATGTAGAGAAATATTTAACGTCCCATGCAGAAACCAAGGCCATTTATAGGAGCAGCATAGCAAAATGCACAGCGTTATGGACCAAATCCAGCAGATCTATCCTTGCATCAGAAGCAGTGGAGGAAGTCAGCAAAAGAAAGCTCCTGGTACCAACATCCACAAGACGGAATTCATTTTTCGATGCTATAAATACAGTTGCAGAAATTCCCGGGAGTGGTCTGAATATGCTATGTAGCAAGCTAGGAGTTAAGTGCTTCATAGATCGAGAGTACCAGTTCCTGCATGAGTACTGCACCATCATGAGGCCCCTGACTGCAGCTCTGGACATTTTACAAAGTGACTGTCCTTATGGGACTTTACTACCCACACTTGAAGTTCTGATGCAGAAGACCCTGAGTGTGGAAGATTCACTCTCCAGAATGACTGCAGGCCTTCCAGATGCTATCCTACAGGTACTATATTCCATAAGTTACTTAAAATATTTTACATCATACGATTTTTGTACATTGTCAATAAAAATCCTAAAACAAAATTTTATCCATTGTATAAATCCCACATAAGACATGATTTACAAGTAATTGAATTACGTAATAAATACTAGGTATCAAAACATATCAATTATATTTTCAGGCTACCAAGACTGGTTTTGCTGGTGTGCTGGATGACAAAGAGGCCCTTTCTCGCAGCTGTCAGCAAAGGTGAGATGGACTTTTTCACTTTTGAGCCACAGCCAGAGGAAACTTACTCTGCAGAACAGGAAGTCATGGACTACCTGAGGTCAGCTTATGACCTTGAAATTCTGCATCGATTTCCAAACATTAAGAACATTTTCTTGAAGTATAACACTCCAACCCCATCAAGTGCTCCAGTAGAGCGGCTTTTTAGTCTGGGAGGTTTGGTGCTCACACCTAGAACAAATAGACTTTCTGACAGGAGGTTTGAAAAACTATTGTTAATGAGGTACAACGCCTGGTTTACCCGTCCCACTCATAAAATGGGATTACAACTTAAGACTAGCCCAGAGTTACAAAAGAGGACAGGTGAGCCGATATGTGCTATTATACCTGAACTGTTTTGTTAAATCCACTCCTGTCTGCTCCAGTGCTGTGAACAAGTTCAATGTTACGTTTTGTCATTACAGTGTTAATGAAGACAGACTTCATCTTTATTATATTTTTAATTTAAAAAACTACTTATGTTTAATAAATTGAAGAAAATTTGATATTTTGTTGAACGTATTTAAGTGAAGTCAAGAAAGACAATTTTTTAATGTATATTAAGTATGTTTTCAGTTCAGCTTGTAGGAAATACATTGTTGATGTTCCAATAAACTAGGTTGTGGCCAACCTCAATGTTATGTTTATATCGAGGTGGTGGAGGGCAGTTGTCAACAGCTGCTGAAAATAACTAATAAAGTTACTTTTGATGTAATTTAGTTACTTTCCAAATGAAGTAATCTAACTCAGTTACTTTTTCTAGGAGTAGTCAGTAATCTGATTAACGTTACTTTTAAAAAGTAACTATGCCATCACTGTACCACAGGAGCTCTTCCTCTAACTTCCTTCATGTCTCCTTCAGAACCGTCAGACTGCAGAGTTCAAACCAACAGAACAGGAACAAAATCAGAACCAGAACGTTCAGGGTCCAGTGGTTCTGGGATCCTCAAACCTCAGGATGACCCGACCATGTGACCGTCAGCCGCTCCGTGATTGGCTGAAAGAGGTTCTGATGGTTCTGACTGGTGGGGGTTCTGGTTCTGGTGGAACTTGTTACGATTTACCTGACAAAGTCTCCTACCCTACTTCATGTTGCCACACGGTTCCGTCTCAGTTACAGGATGTGATGCGTGACCCTAAACCGAGCTTTTCAAAATAAATGTAGTTTAAACATGTTTAGTTTTTCTCCAGGTTGGTTTGTAGATTAACTTTAGTGACATAACTGGTTGTTTTAACTTCCTCCATAATCCCAGAGTTCCCGGTTTAATTTTCTCATCTAGTAAACCTTCTCTGACGTCATCATAAATCGACCGTTTTCGTGATTTTGGATCGGAACCTCTCAGATCCTCCCAAAACATCCGACCTGAAGCCACTAAAGGCCCAGATGTTTCCCCCGGTTCTGTCTCCCCCGGGTGTACAGAACCCGGCCGAACCGGAAGCTAACCTGGAGTTCTGGCTGACGCCGGCTTTACCTGTCCAGGTGTTCCTGTGGTAACGTCAGCAGCAGAGCATCCTCTTCTGGTCCAGTTTAAACCGGTTCGACCCTCGCAGGGTTCTGGTCCGGTTAGCTACTCCGGCTAGCCCCGCGGGCTAACGTTAGCTGCTCCGGCTAGCCCCGCGGCTAACGTTAGCTGCTCCGGCTAGCCCCGCGGGCTAACGTTAGCTGCTCCGGCTAGCCCCGCGGGGCTAACGTTAGCTGCTCCGGCTAGCCCCGCGGGGCTAACGTTAGCTGCTCCGGCTAGCCCCGGGGCTAACGTTAGCTGCTCCGGCTAGCCCCGCGGCTAACGTTAGCTGCTCCGGCTAGCCCAGCGGCTAACGTCAGCTGCTCCGGCTAGCCCCGCGGCTAACGTCAGCTGCTCCGGCTAGCCCCGCGGGCTAACGTTAGCTGCTCCGGCTAGCCCCGCGGCTAACGTTAGCTTTGAAACTTTCTGGCGCAGGCTGAGTTGCTCAGCGGCTCCTCGGCAGTTAAACTATGTGACTCGTTCTGGTCCAAAGTTACGGAGACACTTCCGGTTCTGGTCTGGGTCAATTACTCAAAGGTCCTGACCCAAACGGACCGGATCTGCTGTATAGCTGGAAGCTGAAAAATGAAAATCCGGGCAAATGATGTCCTTCAAAATAAAAGCATGACATACAGTTTTAACTTAGAGACCGAAACACCTATTACTACTAAAACAGGGTTTATAAAAAAAGAAGAGATCAATTAAAGATTCTTTTTTTCAGCTTAAACCCTCTGGACATGGGAATAGAACTCGCATCCCATCTTAATTTTGCAATTCAAACAGATTTCTTTGAAGGAGCTCATAATATTTCCATATATAATTATATAATTTCCATAATAAAAGCTTAATTATCAACATCTGTGTTTTCAACTTTCAACGCAAACGGAAGTCGCCTGTCTGTGACGTCAGCTTGACGTAGAAACAGCTGATCAGAGGCGGAAGCTCAGCAGAAACAAACTCTCTCTCCACTCTCTCCTGTCGTTGGTTTGAAACCCCTCCTGCTAAGGAGCAAGGCATCTTACTGCAGATCAGTTTCCTTCATAAAGAAAATGTAGTTTGCAATAATTAAATGAAGCTCGAGGGACAACATTTATTATGGATGCCAACTGAACTAAAACCTTTGATCAATAATAAGGATTTATTTACTTAAAAGAAGCTTCAATTATGGTGAGAAGCTACGACTGAGATAGTTGTGTCTTTTTTAAGTTTATTAAGATGTTAACAATAGAAACTAGACAGAAAGAACTGGTAGGAGTGGAAAACATCATCATTATGAACCAACATAAGACTCAAGGATTGAATTTTTGGTATTTAGCCCACACTTCTTAATCAGATTAGGATTGTATTCAGACATAATCTGAACGTATCATAAACACGAGAATTAGAATAAAAACTAACCAGCAGCAGGTGACATAAAGGTTGACAAGATTTTAACAACTATTTCAACAATAGGCCAATTTGACAGCTAGAAGCAGGCTAACAGATGTGGCGACAGTGGAGAGGAAAAACTCCCCTTTAACAGGAAGAAACCTCCACCAGAACCAGGCTCAGTACAAGCAGCCGTCTGCCACGACCGACTGGGGGTTTGAAAAGACAGAAAACTAAATTAGAAGCACAGGAAACTGAAATAATAGAGTTTATAGCAGCAGTTGTAGAACGTCACTGGAAGCATCTCAGCCCATGTTCTCCTCCAAGAAGCTGTCTCAGCTAACAGAACGCCAGCCCAGGTTTGGCTACTATGGAGAGAAGAACACTAAACTCCACCCACATGTCTCCTGACCAGCCTGCAGTTATGTGACTAAAAATCCCAGAAAGGATGAATGCGAAAGAAGCTGAGGTCTGGATTATAAGAGTTGATCATTTCACCCTATTGACAGGATTATAACCCGTCTGCACTGGGGAGGAAGTTTGCAGTGTTCACATATTTCATAATTAAAGCCAGATGGAGCAGTAACCACAGCAACACAACTTACTTTATTCATTTTCTGACTGAGAAACAATCAACGCTCTGTTAATATTCCAGTGGTTCTTTTAATTTGCGGCTGAGAACATTAAATACTTGAATCGATGGATCTGCTGGGTTTTAGCTGCTGGGTTAGGCGCCTCCCCTCCATCAAACACCTCTGCCGTCCTATCCAGGCTTCTTCCTGGGCTGAATGTCCTCCCTGGTCCTTCCAGTGTAAACGGCAGGAGGGTAATAATGGACATTTTCTTATTCACCTTCACGTCCTCGTAGCTTCTCTGGTAACAACCAGGTTCACATTCAGTGATTAAAAGCCGGGTTTGTGATTATCACTTTTAACAAAACTGCCACAGTTTGTCCATCATTTACTGTTTGTTTAATAAAATGTTATGAATCATCTAGAACAATTAAGGATGAGGCTAAACTTTGGGTGGATGGTTTAAAGAAAACTGTGCAGTAGTAGCTTTAACATTTACGCCATACTTTTATTTTATACGATCATTTCTTGGCTGTTAAGCATAAGAATGAATTTATTCGTTTATTAAGAGAGATCATATCTCCCCAATTTTAGCTTCCCTTCATTGGCTCCCTGTCAAACTTAGAATAGATTTTAAGATTCTTCTTTTGACATATAAAGCCCTCACTAATAAAGCTCTGATTACTCCTTATGTCCCTAACAGAGCACGTCGCTCTCAGACTGCAGGTTTACTGGTGGTTCCTAGAATCTCTAAAAGCACAATGGGAGGCAGATCTCCTGCCTCTTTTTGTATTTTCTGCCTTCTGAAACCTCCAGTTTGTTGTGGCAGACGGCTGCTCATACTGAACCAGTTTCAGGTTCAGGTTCTGCTGAAAGTTTCTTGCTGTTAAAGGGGAGTTTTTCCTCTCCACTGTCGCCACATGCATGCTCAGTATTGCTGTAAAGCCCAGCTATCGTCTCGTTCTGATCCAGGAGGAGTGAACAACTCCAATAATCTGCTGGGTTTCCTTAGATTGAACATTTTTCTAAATCCTTTAGTTTAAAATGTGTTTATGATTGGAATTAAATAAAATGAGACGACATTTGTCATCAATAATTGCCATAAAAATAAACTGAATTGTATTTAACTTGATATACAATAGAACAGTCAAAAGTACATTAACTCCGATTCTCTCCAAACAGTTATAGACAAAAAGCACAATTACTCTGTTTTCTCCCTCTTCTGATTTCAGATTTTCTTTGCTTGATGCTCACACTAAACTTACTCGGCTCTTATTGTGTTCTTCTAAAACATAAAAAATAAAATAAAGTATGTTGCCAACTTTTGGAACAATTTTAGTGACTTTCAGTGAAATTAGTTGACTGTTTATTCATTGTAGGGGATTTCAACATTCATGTTCTCCTTAAGCTTTCAAAGTGTCATTTCAATTGACTCACTGAGCCAAAAAGATATTATAAATAACAGTTTTACCTTTACATCAAGACTTCGCCTTTCTCCTGTTCCCCAATAAATGCTTTAAATAACTTTGTTTCCAAAAAAATCCTCCATTATTTTAATGTCAATTTAAAAAAAAACAAAATACGCTGCAACAAACATCTGTACAACAGAGACCAGCTGTTTACCACATTAATAACATGGTAATAATCATGTAAAACAATAAAAGTACTGAGGGATCCCATTATTTCGCTCGTTTTTACTGCACAAGCAATATTTCTTTCGTTTGGTTACTTTATTAAATTATCATGCGCTGCCCAGCCAGCACACACTCACAATACACTACAGACGCAAACGACCACAACGTTACACAGAATCAATACGACCTGGTCATGTGATTATGAATCAATTTTTATCCTGGTGAGAAGAAGAAAAAAAACAAGAATTTAAAGTTTAATTTAGTTCAAAGCTTAAAACCAGTTTACTTAGTCTAAGAACTGAAACAATAACTTTTTATTACCTTATTAAACCATGATACATTTGTATTAGTTTGTTGTGTCATGTTTTTATTATAGCACATTATATTTACTACATTGTAAAACAAACCCACACTTCCTGACTCTGACTTGACACACACTTAAGTTTCGTTTCCTTGATATGGGAGGTGGTTTGTTCCATGTTTATAACAAAGGGTAGGGAGGTTGCTCTAGCCTGACTCTGACTGATCACATCAGCTATAATATTCTCCTGTGGGACACGTAAGTTACCTTAAGTTATTTTAAAATAGACAGAAATCAAAAGCATATATATATAAATGTGATGAAAGACAGGAAACAAGGAGAGGAGAATGTTTTCCAAAGATATGATCTGATCTTTAAGGTTGAGTTCAATAAAAAAAACTAAAAGTTTTGAAATTGAAATCCATCTTTAAAAAAAGAAAAAAACAAGGATGATATTATGGATTCCCTTAAATCTGTGTTGTTGTTGTTGTTGTTTTTCATGGTGGAAATGTACAAATTCATTGAGTGACGTATAGTAACAAAGATGTTTGTGCATCATGAACTAAATAAGCATTGGAATAAACGTCTTTGCTAAACATTTCGTCTGTGACAGGATATCTGCTAGGAACCAACAGGTGATAAAAGCTCTTTAAACCATAAGAGGAAAAAGGCCTAGAGGTTTCCACATGAGACGATTATTCACAGGTGTGGAGAATATATTTACATACCGGACTCAAAAAAGTTGGGACACTAAACAAATAATAATGATGTGGAGGTGCCAACATCTAATATGTTATTTAGAATAAAACAGAAATCACAGATCAACAGTTTAAACTGAGAGAATGTTTCATTTTAAGGGAAAATATGTTGTTTCAAACTTTCATGGCATCAACAAATCCCCCAAAAAGTTGGTACAAGGACATTTTTACCAACAACACTCAACAGACGTCTGGGGACAGAGGAGACCAGTCAGTCAAGTTTAGAAACAGGAATCCTCTCCCATTCATGTCTAATACAGGCCTCTAACTGATCAATTGTCTTTGTGGCACCTTCCTCTTCATGATGTGCCAAATGTTCTCTAAAGGTGAAAGATCTGGACTGCAGGCTGGTCATCTCAGTACCAGGATCCTTCTCCTACGTAGCCATGATGTTGTGATTGCTGCAGAATGTGGTCGGGCTTTATCTTGTTGAATAATGCAGGGTCTTCCCTGAAAGAGATGATGTCTAGATGGGAGCTTATGTTGTTCTAGAACCTGAACATAGTTCTCTGCATTAATGGAGCCTTTCCAGACATGTAAGCTGCCCATGCCACAAGCACTCATGCAATCCCATACCATCAGTGATGCTTCTGAACGGAGCGTTGATAACAACTTGAGTTATCCTTTTCCTCTCTGGTCCGGATGACATGGCGTCCCAGTGTTCCATAAAGAACTTCAAATCCTGACTCATCTGACCACAGAACAATCTCCATTTTGCCCCACTCCATTCTAAAAGACCCCTGGCCCCGTGCAAACGTCTGTGGTTGCTTAGAAATGGGTTCCTCTTTGCACTGCAGAGTTTCAGCTGGTAACAGCGGATGGCTCGGTGGATTGTGTTCACTGACGATGTCTTCTGGAAGTATTCCTGAGCCCATTCTGTTTTTCCGTGACAGCGGCATTCCTGTTTGAGGTGCAGTGACGTTTAAGGGCCCTGAGATCACGAGCATCCAGGAGAGTTTTACGCACAGCAATTGTTCCAGATTCTCCTAATCATTTGATGATGTTATGCACGGTTGATGATGATAACTTAAAAGTCTTTGCTATTTTACGCTAGATAACATCTTTCTGGTATTAGTATTTACTCAGATTAAACTTTTGATCTGTGATTTTTGTTCTATCCTGAATAAAATATTAGATGTTGGCATCTCCACATCACTGCATTCAGTTTTTATTCACAATTTGTTTAGTGTCTCAACTTTTTTGGAATCTGGTTTGTAAATGTATAAATTAGTTTTGCACAGTTTTTACAATTAGTTTTGGGCAGATGGAGCTGAATCAGGATCCATGTAGCTATGAATCAACTGTTATCCTTCCTTTATACAGCGTCTCAGTCACAGCTGCACCTCTAGCACTAAGTAACTGAATGATGGTTAGTGTCAAATAATCCTTGGCTATTCTGTAACAATGATATTTTTAAACAATCACTTTGAGTGTTTCATATTTATTCTGCAGGTTAGAGCTGATTGATAGACTGGTTTCTGTCTGGACTGGTAAAGGTGGCCAGAGAAGGTAGATCCTGATCCTTTCACTGTGTTCCACAAATAAAAGCATCAGTCCTGTGTGAGGCTTTAAGACAAAATAAACTGGTTCTGTCTAAAATAGGTCGGAATCAAACATGTTCTCTCATCTACATTTGTAGGATTTTAACATGCAGAGCAGAAAGAACAGAAGAAATCACGAAGAACATTTTTATGAAGGCCGACACCTGAAGCTGATCGATTTAGAAGAGCATGTCAAAAATTTACATATTAGTAGATACTTAAACAAAACAATCCCAGAATATCCAAAACCAGAGTTCCATGTGAGTCGTCTCAAACATGAAACTTCAGGAGCAGGGTTAGATGGGATCAAGGAGGATGGCGGCTTCAAGAATCCTGAAGGATCATTTATATGGTGGAGTCTGGCTGTGGGACCAGAAGAGATAAATGATGCTGAGACGAGGATCCTGGAGAAGACTTTCCCAGGGCGGACGGTGCAGGGACCTGAGCAGGAACCTTTCCTGTGGAAGTTTGCCTCCTCTCCAGCCTTCCTGGAGACTTCCAGGCTGGGCTCGTACCGCTTCACCTTCCCCCTGGAGGAGGTTCTGACGGCCTACAGAGACCAGGTAGGGTGACCTCAATAGTTCAAGCGTCTCCTGTGAACTCTGGGATCTCTCTATCTGTACATCTGTGCAGCCTCCATCTGTTTCCTTTATCTTTGTATTTGTTCTTATCTGCCATAGTTTGATATTTTCAATTTTGGCTGTTAATACAAATGTAACTTAATCATTTGTTTGTTCCACTAAATCTCTCTTTTCCTCAGATTTGTTCTGGTGCTGAACCCGTCATGCGGGTTTATGAGACGGTTGCATACAAACAGGAAGTGATGTATACCGTTCTGGTCCACAGTCCAGAATTCAATGCGAAGTTTTCAAGGTTTCCTCCATTGAAAGACGACCCAAACGGCGTCTGTGTTTACAAAGATGGACGTTTTATCTGGAGGTCAGAGGCCATGTGTGAGACCCACAGGTAAGAACAGGGAATTCTACTGCACTAAAAGGTATAACATTTAAAATCTGTTCAAACTGTTTTGTGATTGTAAAAGGAGGCCAAATACCCGATACAATCAATGTGCAGGAGGATAGAAGGACAGAACGCAGCGACTGAGAGACAAAGTCACGTTGTATATCAGGGTCAGCTGCATGTACATTCTCTGTTATCTGGACTGTCAGAGAAAAGATGTGGTTGTTTTTAAAGAACGTATAAAACAATCTGTTGTCGCACAAGATGTGAGAGTACCTGGAAAGCACCTGGTTAAAGAATGCCTGTACTATAATCATTTCGTGTTTATGGTTGATTTTACAGCTTTGAGCTCATCACCAGAAACTCAGAAATGCTGGAAGCCAAACATGTGGAGAAACTTCATCAGTATTTTGTTTGGGACCATGTTGCTGTTGTACTGCATGTTAAGAAGGACCAGGTAACCTTGCTGACCGTCCTACCTGCACTTTATATTAGAATCAATCTTGAGAGCAGCAGCAAGACTCTTTAAACATCTGGTTTTTAACAGTAGCTGTGTTCTGCCAGGATGCAGAGCGACCATGATTTTATCTAAACTTAACTGTATTGTTATAGTTTGTATCATACTGCGAGTATTCTGGAGTTTCTGATTGAAACAAAGAAACATCAGAGACTGAAGTTAAAATTAAATAACAAAACTAGTCCAAAGAGAATATTAAGGCGCTGAATAAAGAACAAAATAAAAACAAAAACCCTGAATCTGACGGATCTGCTATCGAACAGATAGAAGAACTAAATATAAACACTGGTGGGCTTTATTTATTTATCTGAATTGTTTTCCTCAAGAAGAAATTTAAAATCTAAATTTAAACTCAAGCGTGTTTTGGTCACTTTTAACTGCTATGCAAACAAAATCTCACAATTTTAATATTGTCACTCTAGTTTAAATTCATTTTAAAATCGTTCGTAACATGATGATTAATCTAAAAACAAACACATGTAGTTAATAAGTTTCATATTTTACATATGGTGTCAATATTGAAAGCAGTGACTATAAGCTTATAATATTCTGCTACTCTGGCTTTTATGATCAAGCAGGTGTTTGGTGTTGCATTTACTGGCCTGCAGAAAAAAAAAGAAATTCCTTAGTGATGCTTCAGATGTGAAAAGAATAACTTATCAAATTTGTGGGGCCACAGCCATCATTCGATGGATGAGGATACAAGGACATTAGAACTTTTCCTATGTTAGCTTGAGTGAGTTTACAGCTACTGCTAAGGTTAGCTCAGCAACAGAAAGGTGACGTCTGCTCTGGCCTGATTAAAAAGCAGATGTGCCTCCAGAGGTTTCCCAGCTCAGAGTTAACTGCTGCAGTCACGGTGGGAGATGACTGTGGAGCCGGTCATAAACAGGAAACATCATCTAAATACTAGAGTTGTGGTTTTCTGTTATTGGCAGTTTAATTCAAAATAAAATATTGGACTTTTATCAAATATTGTATGGAGAATGTTGCTCATCATGTAATGTTTGGTTTTCAGCAGGTGCTAGAGTTTGATAGCAACAAACTACGACAGAACCTCAAGTACTGTAAAGAAGGAACAGTTTCATACAATGGCTCAAAATCAATGGCCCACAGTTCTGACTTTAAAACCTTTAACGAGGCTCAAGACAAAGTTAACAACCTGTGGCCAGGATGGGAGGGTCAGCTGGAGATGGAGCCTCCGATTGACCAGAATTACAAATGCAATCAAGTATGAACTCTATATCATAAACTTCATGATACCCAGCATCAAAGTCTGCTCCCTAAAGATCTTACATTTCCTTTCCTATCTGACTATCTTTACTAGTTTTTTAAATCATTTAAAACCCAAATGCATTATAGCAGTTTTCTTAATTTTAAAAAGAAAACTGAGATGAATTTTATTTGTGTTCCATTTAGTGAAAAGATCATTTGTTGTTAGGTTGGAACTGGGTTTTATTTTTTAATTTTATTTCTGAATTACGTGTTCATCTTCTGCATCAGATACACTCACCTGACATTTTTACCTGTTTCACTCATAAACACTATCGTCATGGTCGGGTGCAGACAGACATGTAGCTGCTGTCAAGGCAACTGCATCTGGTTTATTGTTTTGTTTTCGATGTTTGATTTAAATTGACAGTAGTTAAAGTTTATTTAATCTAAAACATTGAGTTTAAATGTGTGCTAATATTAGTAAATTGTGTTGATGCTCATTAGGTTCGGTTAAATGTACATTTAAATGTGGGAGGGGACTTTTTATTTCGTTCCACGGACACTGTGTTGCCCAGGGAAACATTACCTGGTGCACTTAGAATTACATGGGGCATTTGGGGACGTTGTAAACACGTGTCCACAATAAATGGCTGTTTGAAACCAAGAACTGCGTTGAGCCTTGATTAAACTCGAGAGGAGTAAGACTGGGATTACAAACTTCTGAGCTCCAAAGGAAGAAAAATAACTTGGTTCTGTGGTAGAAACTGAGCTTTACACTAACTCTAAGTTGGTTCTATAAAGGACTTTAAAAACAAGTTCCTCATCATCGTTTATTCCAGGTCATAGAAGACCAGTGTGAGAGTTTTATGTTAGTCAGTTCTTATTAAAAGGATGTTCTTTAAGACGATGGATAATTCGACACAAAAGGATTCCTTTGGGATCTTCAGCTTTTAAAACCAGTGTCAGTTGTTTACATTAACATTAACTGCGTCAAAAGTGGCCTTTAAAAAATGCACAATTATAGAGTAATCTGTGTAAAACCAGCAGGAAACATAATAATAGACTAATAATGTATGTTGAGAGTAGAAATGATCCCAAGACTCAACCTAAAGGTGCTGGAACTACAGGTTCTCTTCATTTCTCTGAGAGCAAACTTTTAAAGGAAAAACGCGTCCAACATATATTTTCTTTTATTTTTTGACTTGATTGGGCTCTGTAAAGATGTTTAACTTACCAATGACCTGATTATTTATAATTTTACTGACAATAAAAAATATGTAACAATTTTTTCAGAAATACAGGCAATTTTCCTCAGGATCTGTTATGATCAGATATAGAACCAATAGTATCAGAACCAGCTTCCAACACCCAGGGAAGAAATAAAAATGAATGTTCTTCCAGAAAATGTCAGTTACAAACAAACAAGAAGAAGAAAATCTTAAGGAGGAACAGCTTCCACATCTGCAGGAAACAAAAAATTATAAAGAGAAAATTAAACCAGCAGAACCTGTTAGAAGCGGAACAAGTTTTACAAGCTGCAGCTTTAAGTCTTTTGAGCTGGTCCCCAAAACTAAACATCAACAATCATCACTTGGTGTTTCTGTGTTACAAAGTTGAATGAACTCTTACCTTTAATGTTTCTAACAAGGTTTTTAGAACCCAGTGCGAAAAGCTGCTTCCCAGTATTATGCTGGCGCGCTCAGGTGGTGTAAAACCAGTAGATACCAGAAATAAACCAGTGGAACCCACTGTAGAGCTCTGATGGCATTAAAGACATTTATTCTTTTTAACATTAAACAGAAGCAAGATTAATCTAACACATAATCTGAATGTGAAACATGGTTCTGGTGTTCTACATTGATTTGGTGGTAGTTTACGTTTGTAAGCTAGTCGTGGACTGGGCTGGTTTCCACTAGTCTAACTGCTCAGTAATACAAACAACAGTAATGTTTCCTCTACTTAATACAGAATTAAAGGCAGTACGGATGGAGATTGACAACCGAAATATAGAAATCATAAACACTCCAGACTTCGAAAGATTAGACAACGAACGAGAACGGGATTTGACCTCAGATCTCATCCAGCGCTCAGCTACAGCTCAGTATGTCGTCCTTGTGATCATCTCTGATGAGGACTTTGATGCAGACAAGATCAGAAGAGCAGTAAACCGCCTCAGGTCAATATTTCAGGAGAATGTCTCAAGGCGCACCATGATTCTCTTCACTGACAAGAAAACTCAACCAAACATCCAGGAAACCCTGGAAGAGGTTCAAGACGTCCTGACTGAAAAGGTTGGCGACAGATATTTGCTCTTTCACAACCTTTTCAAACGAGGTATTCCGAGGATCTCAGATCTTCCAAATGAGATGATGATTGTAACCAATAATTGAATCCTTCAGGGCTTTTATAAATTGTGAGTATAATCATCATAATTACGGGATATCTAACTTCACTATTAATTAAAGAGATCAGGGAGTATTTCTAGGATTTGTTTAGGATTAACTTTCATAAAAAGGTAGCCCAGGGATCTGTAAGGATTTTTCAAAATGCTAATTAGTCTTGGCAGGGATTATGTTTTTATTTTACAAACCACTTACTTTAATTTCACATCATATCTTCTGATGTAAAACTGTTCCTGGACTAAACTGCTGCTGCTGTTGTCCTAAATAAATCTGATATTACTTCCGTCTAATCTTCATTTTTTAATTTGTTTGCTGTTTTTAGGGTTTATGGCATCATTGAGTGTTGATCGGTATTTAATACAACAGTTTTATTATGTAACTTGAATGATTAAAGGGCTTAAATAAGAACTTCTATAGTTTGTAGGTTAGCCGTATAAATGGGACATTCTTGTGAGATTATTGGTGAAAGTTCTCCTTTGCTCCACCTTTCTCATGTCTTACTCTAAAGGTTCTATCATGTAACAGATTCACTTAATTAGAGTTCATTTCAGTCAGCTTGATATTCCCTGTTTCATTGGTTTTAATTAAAGGTTGTATAATGTCAATTGTGTCCCTGGTCTTTTTTGAACTCTGGTCCTTGCAGTGACATGCTGCAGCCACTAGATGCCCCCACATGTTCTTCTGTTTCTACTTCACTGCTGATGAAATAGATAATTGATCCATCAATTTATCCTGATCGATCAACTCCAACTTTCCTCATATTCAAGGTTCCTTCGGCCAACGCAGTTTGGTTTTGCTCTGAATAAAAACACATTTTAATTTCTTTGTGTTAAACATTATCCAACCATTTGTATTTGTTTCCAGTGCCGACCAATATTAGGTTATAAAAGCGTCTTTGAAAGACGATTGTAGCTTCTTGGTTTGAGGAGAACGCGTCGTACGGTAACACATAATGAGAATAAAGGATTTGTCTGTGTGACTGCGACGTCTCCAGTGTCTTGCAGTGAAACAAAGTCTTTCTGTCTTTAGTTTCCTTCACTGTAAACACGCTGCAGCTCCTCACTGATGAACACATTCAAAGCTGCATTTCTGCATTTGACTTCATTTTCATCTCAATCACCCTCCAAGTGTGTCCAATTCTGGATTTAAAGTCTACTTAAACAAAATAAACAGGTTTAATATTGATCCTGTTTATTCTCCTGTGTGCATGATGATGTGAAGTGTCTTCATGAAGCAGAAGTCAAATCGTCTTTGTCCTCAGTGTGAGGCTACAAACCTCGTCATCGTCCGTCTAAACAGACAAACAGACGCAGTGTGTGTCGCCCCTCCCTCTGTGACCCCCCAAACCTCCGTCACAGAGCCCCAGTGTTGGCCTCTCACCAGAACAGGAGGCTAAAACAGTCGCTTTACAGGATGGCTGCAGGGCCGCATCCACCGCCGCTCGCCTTCATCGCCCTCCTCTGCGTCCTGCCAGGTGAGAGCCGCCGACGTCCAGCAGCATCAGACCAAACTGCCTCGTCTAAAACAGACTCCTGGTTTCATCCTGGGTTTGTTTTCATCTGTTGTTGAATCCGCTGTTTGTGTCTTTGAGTCCCTTTAAATCTCTACTGTCTGTTCTGCTCGTATCATAGTTATGTTGAAACCCCCCATCTAACAGGGACTTCATCTGTTTTGTGTTCCAGCTGAAGTTTCACGCTTGTTTTCTGTGTTACTGGTAACTCTCCAGAATCTAAGGTACACAGTAGTGGATTGGTTGGGGCTCCTTTTGCATGAATTAGTCTCCGGACCTCACTGGGCCCAAGGAGCTTTAAGAGAAAAGAGATGCTCAGGAAGAGCTTAAAGGCTCAAAAGGATAAATTAAAAATAAATCTGCCCTCAGATATTTACTGTACAGCAGCTCTGGTTCAAATTAATAAAGACCAATTCATGTTTTTTAATAAATTAATATGATAAATACTTTCATTGAATGTTTGAGTTCAAATTCTATGTAGTGAGATCTCTGTCAAAATGATGTACCCACAACTCTAACATTCATATTTACATGTTTGTTGGAGCCTTTTGTTCATTTTTTATTTTGTTTCACTTGTAATTTTATTTGATCACAGTAGGTGGCAGTAAATAGAGGCACCTGGTTCATTAAATGGTCACAGGTGATGCAGGTGGCTCTTAATTGGCTTGAGTGTGGGAGTGTTTCCCCTTTTGTTATTGGCACTTCTTTTTGATTTTGTTTTAAATTAATCTGCCAGCAAAAACACCAACAAACACTGTAAAATAAACTGGATCACCACCCGACCCAAAGTTACATGTTTTGGACCTTTTGTATCCCCTCACCCAGCTGAGTGACTTCTATAGTAACTACAGTGTTAATAAAGTTATTTTACTCTTGTTTTTATGAGAGTCTGAATCTAAAAGCTGTGAGTGAAAAATCTTATGAATAAAACCAATTTCTACAACTATGATCATCCTCCTTTCTCTGTGGACACAAATTCAACTTTGTAGGTAAGAGTAAAAAATGGTTACGATGACGTCACAGGGAAGAATAATTAATCCGCCACCTCATCAAACACAAATTTAAAGATGGCGGAAGACGGTGGGCCGGGTGTTTTTAAATGTTGGACTTTCTACTCACAGCTTCAGATTAAAACTCTCAGACTCACGAATATTTTGGGTGCCAGAACTTTATTGACACATAAATACGAATGTCAGAGTTGTGCTCACTCACCTGCTTACATTTCCACAACAGAATTACAGTTTAAGCAGCAGTAATACTTTTATTAAATGGAAAACTAGGTGTTTTTTTTTAACATCACTCCCAAATCAAATAGTAAAAAAATTATTTAACATTTTTCAAGGTTAAAGTTTTCATTATTTTAAAAGTTAAAATAGTGATTAGGTTTAAGAAATGTGTTGTTTTCCAATATTATTCAGCGTCGACCACTGCTCCATGGAGTCTTAATCACAGCAAGGTTAACAGACCTGAACCAGAAGGCTCCACGTTCCTCTACAGATGAGACCCTGAAACTAAAGCCTGTGTTCATTTTTAAGGCGGACCGCTGATGTCGGCCTCCGGTTTTAAGGTGACGGAGGGTGGCATGGCCTCGCTGTCCTGTCAGTACTCGGTGAAGCGCTTCGGTCTGAGCCGGGTCTGCTGGGGTCGAGGCTGCGGGACTTTTTGGTGCAGCAACATCCTGGTGCAGACGGACACGAACGGCGTAATCTCGAAGGTCGGCCATCTTCCCGGGACGTTTTTAGATCTAGGGTTTTTACTGGGAGTTCCTTACTCACATATTCCACTTATGTTTCTTTGAGATTTTGACAGAATCCGTTTCAGATTGATCAACATTTAGAAATCTCACGTGTGTTCATGTTAAGGGTTGATTTGTGTTTCCAGGCGGTTTAAACTTTAAACTTTAAAAGTCAATATGATTCTGTTGACATGGCAGAAACAGAACCTCTGATCAGGGGAACTTTCTACATGAAAGAAAAACTAAAGAGTAAAAGATAAAGGTTCAAACTTGCAGAGTAGAAGAAGAAAGCAGCAGAGGGGGGAAAGTTGTCGTTGTGTCCTAACCGTGTCGATATGACCTCGATGCTGCAGGCTGACGACAGGTATCGGTTCGCGGGCGACGTCCTGGACGGACAGATGGACCTGGACATCGTGAACGTGAGGAGGACCGACAGCGGGCCGTACTGCTGCAGGGTCGACGTTGACGGCTTGTTTAACGACAAGAAGGTGATCATGAACCTGAGAGTGGTCAAAGGTGAGACACCGGATCCGTTTCAACAGAACTGGAAGCAAACTGTCTTCCAGGGAAACTACAGGGGTTGGACAATGAAACTGAAGCAGCCGTCATGTTAGCGTGGGAGGTTTCATGGGTAAACTGGACCAGCCTGGTGGCCAATCTTCATTAATTGCACGATTCAGAGCAGAGTGTGAAGGTCCAATTAGCAGGTAAGAGCTCAGTTTTGCTCAAAATATTGCTACACACAACATTATGGGGGACATACCAGAGTTCAAAAGAGGACAAACTGATGGTGAACGTCTTGCTGGAGCATCTGTGACTAAGGCAGCAAGTCTTTGTGACGGATCAAGAGCCACAGTATCCAGGGAAATGTCAGCAGACCACCAAGAAGGACGAACCTTTGGTCACTTGTGCCAAACGTCGGTTTCAATGGAGAAGGAGCTCCAATCTTGGACTGTGGACAATGTGAGACATGTATTGTCCTCTGATGAGTCCACCTTTACATCCGGGAGAGTTACGGTGTGGGGAAGCCCCAAAGAAGCGTAACACCCAGAGTGAAGCATGGGGGTGGATCAGTGATGGTGTGGGCTGCCATATCATGAACATGTACTTCCAATGGTTCAAACTTTGTATCCTGAAGGTTCTGCCGTGTATCCGGATGATAAGGCACCAAAACACACAGCAAGACTGGTGAGAGATTGGTTTGATGATCATGAATATGAAGTTGAACTTCTGCCATCGCTGCTCAGTCACTAGATCTAAGTATTATTGAGGCACTTTGTGGAGTTTTGGAGGAGAGTCAGGAAAGGTTTTCCTCCACCAGCATCACGTCATGACCTGATCACTATCCAACAAGAACCTCTGACCACTGAGCAGGAGTTGTTTACGTCATTACCAAGACGAACTGATTCTGTATTGGTCACAAAAGGTACCGATAAATTACTCCCGTCTAAAACCTGGTGTTTCAGTTTCTTTCTCCAACCCCTGTAGATGCTGAAGCGTAGAGTATATTGAGACATTATCTAGAGTTTGTAGAGTCTGGTCTTCAATGATCAGCAAAGAGCCGAACAGGATTCAGAACGAGTTACACGTGTTTCTAGCAGGAAGTGGCTTAAATGCAACAACATCTAACATGATGGAAAAAGACATGAAGAGGCTAGGAGCTTCAGGTAGATCTGGTTCTGGGGAATGTTACGGATGTTCCACACTGGAAAACAAGGTACGCAGAGCACGCTCTGAAATTCCCACGACAACAGAGGCGTTAACCTTCAAATTAAAGGTTACATTTAAAAGATGGTTTAATAACTCTTCAATCATGTTCGATTCCAATTTATCTTCAACAATGTGGGAAAACCACAGTAGTTTAAGTTCTTAGTCAAATATAATGATGAGATTTATTCGGCATATTAAAAAAATAAAAATCCTTCTTGTTTTGGAAAAGAAACCCTTGATTTAAGAAAAAACTTTGTCAAGAATATAAGTTCCCCCAGAAGAACACAGGAGAAACTCTTTCATTTTTGTGGTGAATTCTGAGGCATTTCCTCTTAATTTCTGCGATGGAAAAGAGGAAAAGCTTGTGAATTGTTGTTTCCAAATGTAGGAGAATAAACCTGCTTCTCCCACATCTAGTAAACAGCAAACATGACATAACATAGCAGCATAGCTGAGCCAGTTATTTAGTCCCGTTATGCTAACTTAGAGTCTTGGACCATTTAAGGTCATCTATAAGGTAGTATGAGCTAAATATGAACATTGCTTAGTTCTGAAATACAGAATCTGTCTAAGAACAAACGCTTTAGACTAGTGTTAGCATGCTAACGCTTTAAGCTAGTATTAGCATGCTAACTTTAACGCTTTAAGCTAGTGTTAGCATGCTAACACTAGCTTAAAGCGTTAAAGTTAGCATGCAAACACTTTAAGCTCGTGTTAGCATGCCACCTTTAACGCTTTAAGCTAGTGTTAGCATGCTAACTCTTAACGCTTTAGACTAGTGTTAGCATGCTAACGCTTTAAGCTAGTGTTAGCACGCTAACATTTTAAGCTAGTATTAGCATGCTAACTCTTAACGCTTTAGACTAGTGTTAGCATGCTAACGCTTTAAGCTAGTGTTAGAATGCTAACTTTAACGCTTTAAGCTAGTGTTAGCATGTTAACACTTAACGCTTCAGACTAGTGTTAGCATGGTAACGCTTTAAGCTAGTGTTAGCATGCTAACTCTTAACGCTTTAGACTAGTGTTAGCATGGTAACGCTTTAAGCTAGTGTTAGCATGCTAACTCTTAACGCTTTAAGCTAGTATTAGCATGCTAACTCTTAACGCTTTAGACTAGTGTTAGCATGGTAACGCTTTAAGCTAGTGTTAGCATGCTAACTCTTAACGCTTTAAGCTAGTATTAGCATGCTAACTCTTAACGCTTTAGACTAGTGTTAGCATGCTAACTCTTAACCCTTTAAGCTAGTATTAGCATGCTAACTCTTAACGCTTTAGACTAGCGTTAGCATGCTAACTCTAACACTTTAGGGAACTGCAGTCCATTTGCTTTTATTAGTTTATGGGGCAGATCTGACACATCAAATATGGCCGACGCGCTTATGTGCCCCCACTGCTGGGACCAAAACGTGTTTTATTATGGTGGCTCAGGGAGGTGATGACGTCACTACGCGACGTGCCAGACCATTCGGGGTTAGTGTCAGTCAAAGAGAGAAAATAATCAATTATTTCAGTTTGAGCCAAACTGTCCGATCAGTAAAATCAGGAGAATTTACATTAATTCTGTGATTTCTACGCTTAGATGCTGTTTCTGCAGTAAGTATGCGGCTTTTTATTTTGCGCCTTTACCTTGATTTTGGGCAATTTTCCGGAGGGACTGGAAGACGCCTGCTAATAATCATTAATCAATGTCATCCATCAATTTTACATTAACTCGTTAATCAATAACCTTCCTCTCTGGTCTCTGGTCCGACTGAGGATTTCAATTTGTCTCTTTTTTTCCAGGGACTGATTGTAATGATATCCTTGCAAAAATAAGAGCTAATACATATAATCACAGCATACCTCCAGGTTACGTTAGTTGGACGTGAACGCTTCGCTGCTTCCTGCTCGTTAAATCAGCGATGGTGTCTTCCTCTCAGCTCCTTCCACCAATCCTCCTCGAACGACGACGACCGCCGTGATGACGACCAACAGAGTCTCAGAGCCGAGCGCAGGCCAGATCTCCACCACGGAGCTCGCCACCACAGGTCGGTCGCCTCAGGATCCCATCAGACTGGTTCCCTGTTTCTGCGCCTCTACACTTTTTCTGTCTTATCTCCCGGCAGTGAACTGGAGAACTGTGCTGTCGTCTGAGCTGGAGCGTCTGAGGAGGAACTCCACGCTGCTTCGCTCCGACTCCATCGCTGTGAGGATCCGCATCTTTCCTTTCTCGTCACTCTGAAGCTTTATAGGAAGTTCTGCTGAAGCTTTTGTAGTCCCAGAAACTTTAAGGATTTTAGAGCTGCACAAACCAAATAAACAAGTTTCAGACACTAAATAATAAATATTTATAACCTACTTCGTGTTTAACCTGAATCCTTGGTCATGACAAGTCCATCCAGCTGCTGATATTGTTTCCATTCCTGACTTAAGAGTTTGCTACTGAAGGAGCCGTGAGGAAAGATAACCTGCGTTTAACTCCAGCTCAGCATTTTCTGTGTCTCTCAGGAGGAAGATTCTCGACCTTCTCTGTCTCTTCAGGGCAATGCTCCGGTCCTCTCGCTCTCTCTCAGCGTTTTGTTGCTCATCGCCGCCGTTTTCCTCTTCCTGGCCTTCAGACGTACGTCACAAACCTTTGGTTCATAGTGTTTCGGGCCACATCCACACGTAGCTGGTTATTTATTAAAATCACATTTCCATAATAAAATAAATACACAAAAGAACAAATATCTTCCCCACATCATTAAAAAAAGGATAATGAACAGGCCAACAAGCAAATGGATGGTTGTAGCAAACATGTCAAACACACAGGGGACGGTGTAGCGCAAAGTAAACAATTCATCATTTTAATTATAACTTCCTGTTGAGGATGAAACTTTTCGCCTCCTGTTCCATGTAAAAACACTTTTCAGTGAGCAAGTGTATAAAAAAACAAAACAGAAATGATATTTATTTCCTACCAGCCGTAAAAAGACCTCATCTACACTAATAAATAAAAACAACATTTGTAATCGTTAGACTGATCTTTGAAACAAGAATAAAGAGAAACAACAAGGATTAAACCTCTCCACTGGTTTGTTGTTGATTTTACTCTGGTTTTTGGTGCAGGTGGGATCTATAGAGGAGCTTTAAGGACACGTTGGTGAGCTTTTTATTTTTTTGATATACTAACCATTGATTGTAACACGTTTCAATTTCCATGAACATTTATTTCTTATCACCAGTTTGTCCGCGGATGAACCTCCTCACATTATCTATGAGATCCGCATGAGGAGACCAGTTCAGGAGAACATCTACACTCTGGATTAGAAAGATCTACAAATTGATCTATTTTATTCACCTCTGATCTTTTACAGTAAGTTTAAGAAATGTTCCTCCATACATGGTTGAATGGCCAGTGATGATTTTGTTTTATAAAACTTCCTATGCTGTATTTGCTGGTTTTCTATTAAAGTTTGTTTTTACTGAGTCTGGATTTATTCATTTTAACTCCAACAATAAGGAAACTATCCACTTTTAAAACCACAAGTTCACCAAGATGGCGGCGCGATCATTTGCCGCAGCCTCTCTCTGCGGTGTTATGTTCCTTTAACGAGTGTTTGTCCGAAGGTCTCACCTTTTTGTCTGGCGTGACCTACAAGTACAGCCGACAGGCGCTACTAGACATCTGCAAAAGCAAGTTGTTCAACATTTTGGAGAACGCAACAGACGCTAAAGGAGCGTGGATTACTCCGTCGGTCTGCGACAACGGCTGCGGTGTGAGAAGGAGCAGAAGAGGGGCAAGCGCGGAGGCGTCCGAGCCAGGCTAGCGGCCGACCCAACTCGCCCAGCCATACTATACATTCTGCTATCCAACATACGATCACTGAATAAGGTCGTATGTCATACGAATACGTTTGCTGTCTTTTCAAACCCCCAGTCGGTCGTGGCAGATGGCTGCTTGTACTGAGCCTGGTTCTGCTGCAGGTTTCTTCTTCTTAAGGGGGAGTTTTTCCTCTCCACTGTCGCTACATGCATGCTCAGTATGAGGGATTGTTGTAAAGTCAACAACAACACAAGCCATTGTTTCTGTCTGCTGATTCCAGAGGAGTGAATGCTGCAAGTCAATGACTCCATGAATCTGCTGGGGTTCCTTAGATTGGAAACTTTTTCAAACTGATTTGTTTATGATGTATCTTTGATTTTAATTGATTTTCTTGTAAAGTGCCTTGAGACGACACCTGTTGTAAATTGGTGCTATAGAAATAAACTGATTCTTGATTCTTGAATAATAAAATTGCTGAATACGGCGAACCGGACAGTGAGTAACTGCTGTGTATTTGCTTTCACCGAAACATGTCTGAACGACAAAACACCGGACTCTGCTGTACAACTTGAGCAGCTAACATGTTATCGAGCTGACCTGGCCGTTGTAAACGGAGGTAAACAACGTTGGGGAGGATTATGTGTTTACATGAATGAGAAATGGTGCCGGGAGGCTGTGGCAGTATGCAAACACTGCTCACCACTGGCAAAGTTTATGATCATAAAGTGTCGTCCTTTCTATTTATCGAGGGAAATTACGGCGATCTTGCTGGTCGGAGTATATATCCCTCCTACCAACAACAACAGTGACAAGACAGCAGCACTCAGTGAACTGTACCAAGCCGTCAGTGAACAACAGACTCCCAAACGGCTTCACCATCTTTGCTGGTGATTTTAATCATGCTGACCTCAAAACTGTGTTTCCAAAGCTACATCAACATGTTGACTTTCCAACACGGGAGAGAAACACCTATGACCTGGTCTACACTTCACACAAAGGAGCTTACAAGCCCCCCCCCCCCACATCGGACTGTCTGACCACTTGACTGTTACGCTAATGCCGGCATGCAGACAAAGAGTGAAAGTCACCAAACCGGTTCAAAAGCAGGTAAGAGAGTGGCTAGAGGGGGCCTCCTCTGGCCTGCAAGACTGCTTTGATACACCAGACTGGGATATGTTTAAGCAGTCAGCCACTTACAACAACCAGATTAACATAGAGGAGCACAGACACTGTTACCTCTTACGTCACCAAGCGCATCAACGAGGTGACTCACACAAAGATCATCACCTCCCGGGCTAACTGAAAACCATGGCTGACAGGCGACGTCCATTGGCTGCTGAAGGCCAG
Organism: Orestias chungarensis; assembly: GCA_032876305.1. Classification (NCBI taxonomy): domain Eukaryota; kingdom Metazoa; phylum Chordata; class Actinopteri; order Cyprinodontiformes; family Cyprinodontidae; genus Orestias; species Orestias chungarensis. The sequence goes on along the minus strand of JAVLVB010000780.1, from coordinate 30,114 downwards.
AGACGAAGCCTTCAGAGCTGGGGATGAATCCGGCTTGAGAAGGGCGAGAGCCAACCTGTCCTACGGCATCAAGAAAGCAAGACAGGACTACACCCACAAGATAACAGCCCAAATATAGTAAATTTAACTATATCTCTTTCTTTTTTGTTTTCTTAATTGTTAATAAGGATATAATTTTATGCAGAGGGGTACTTATAACAATTTTATAGACAAATTATATTATTTATAGTCGCTGCAGAGAGTGGGGGGGGCGTAACAGAAAATAATGGAGGAGCCCTGCAATATGCTAAGCAACAGATTTCTGTTATAATTACCATGTTTTGGTGAAAATATCACTTTGTTTTTTCTTTAGAAGTTTGTATACCTTATGATGTGGTTGTTTGGGAAAATCAATCCGCATTTAAACTGTTTTGGGGATTTTCCAAACGCTGCTTCAGTTGCTATGATCCCTACAAATCTAAACAGTCTTAAAGTTCTTTCTCAATGTGTCAACAGAGCAGATGTGAAAACAGCGCCCCCCAAGTCCCGTGGCCCAACGGTGCATTACATCGGTACTGATAAGAAGTGCCATTGAAAATGAATGGGAGGTCGTTATTCACGCGGGAGGTCCCTGGTTCAAAAACGGGTGAATACATAGTATTATATTTTTATAACAACTTTGCATACGCCATTTTTGCTCAACCTGGGCTTTCGTTTTTGGAATCGAATAACGAACAAAAGTGGAAACAGACTTTAGTAGGAAATAAACAATTTGACCCGGAAATGAACGATGAGTGAAATCCTTTTAAATTGTATTTTATTAAAACCACAAATCTTACTCTGAAGTTTTATTTATGATGGCTCTGAAGAGTCTTTATTGGTTTCTGAGTATGATACCAGTAACGCCCCCTGCAGGCCTACACCAGCATTACCTCCAAACATTTATAATAGTACTAACACTTTCAAAGATTTTTATTGTCATACCACTTGTAATTTATATGTTTGTTGAACGGTATTTCAACTCAGATTGTGGTGTAAGAAGCCAGATAAACAAATAAATAAATAAATACAGAGTGTAATGAGCTAAATTCAGTAAAAAAAGGAACTTGAGTTCCGAGGGGACCGTACCCCGCTCTCCGGGAGTGGTGCACAAACTGCGTGTTGGTAAACAGCCACTGCTCCAAAGCTGTTACAGGAAAACAGCAAAGAAAAGAAGCCTCCCCGTCGGGGAATTGAACCCCGGTCTCCCGCGTGACAGGCGGGGATACTCACCACTATACTAACGAGGAACCAGCTGGTAACATAGACATGACGCAAAATGTTAAACCTGATAGCTCAAACCACCACATGGCAAAGCTGCTGTCCAGGTGTCATGTGATGTCAGACAGGAGTTTCCGTAGTGTAGTGGTTATCACGTTCGCCTCACACGCGAAAGGTCCCCGGTTCGAAACCGGGCGGAAACATTCAATTTTGCTGAGGAAGTGGGTCTGTATAAGTTTGTCAACACAATTTATTTTTTGGTCCAAAATGTTTACTAAAAACTAATGAAGCTGCTCAGATAAAACTGTTTGTAGTTTGAGTCAGAAGTTTTCCTTTCCTTCTCTATACTTCTTCTTTGAGGTCGTACAAGTGTATTTTTAAATATATAAACTTAGAAGACAACATGAAAACAATGTAAATACATCTAAAGTGAATGAAGAAACCGGGCGGAAACATACTTAGTTAAGCTTAACTCCCTTAACTTTTCCAGTTCATTCTCTGTGGTAGTTTTTAACACTGCGGATGTAATGCACTGTTTGACCACCAGCGGGATTTTGGGGGCGCTGTTTCCACGTGTTCTCTGTGATTACAGTAAGGAGGAACTTATTGTAAGAAGGTTGTTTTGATTGGCCGGCTGTATCTAAGTGACGGGAAAGCCACAAATCAAAGGATGACGCAAGATATTAAGCCTGATAAATCCAACCACCACATGGGAAAGTCCCTGCTCATGTGTTATCTTGTATCGGCCAGGAGTTTCCGTAGTGTAGTGGTTATCACGTTCGCCTAACACGCGAAAGGTCCCCGGTTCGAGACCGGGCGGAAACATTACTTTTGATTTACTTCAGATCTTTTTGCGTTTTTGATATGTTGTCCGCCGTGTTTACAAATATTATATTTATCATACATGTAATTTTGCTATTTTTAAAACTGACTTTATGTACCCCATTTGATTTAACATTAATTCCTTGTGTGTGTTAAAAAACCGTTTGAAAATTTAGCAAGTTTGGGCTTCTTAAAAAATATTACAGTAAAGTAAATGACTGAGCGAGCTGGCTGTGGCAAGATGGCCGGGTGAGAAATCTAGCTTTCCTATGAATATCTATTAGAAAACTAGACGGCAGTAAGGGATCCGCATCGGTTTCCGTAGTGTAGTGGTTATCACGTTCGCCTAACACGCGAAAGGTCCCCGGTTCGAGACCGGGCGGAAACATTATTTTTGATTTACTTCAGATCTTTTTGCGTTTTTGATATGTTGTCCGCTGTGTTAATTAAAAACATTAATTCCTTGTGTGTGTTCGAAAATCGTTTGAAAATTGAGCAAGTTTGGGCAACTTAAAAAATATTACAGTAAATGACTGAGCGAGATGGCCGGGTGAGAAATCTAGCTCTACTATTAACCGCATCGGTTTCCGTAGTGTAGTGGTTATCACGTTCGCCTAACACGCGAAAGGTCCCCGGTTCGAGACCGGGCGGAAACATTATTTTTGATTTAACATTAATTCCTTGTGTGTGTTAAAATCCGTTATATATCCGAACGGTAGATGGCAGTAGAGAACCGCATCGGGTTCCGTAGTGTAGTGGTTATCACGTTCGCCTAAAACGCGAAAGATCCCCGATATAAAACCTCTTTCTCCTTTTATTTTACGTTCCATACGTTCATATTCTTGATGATTGACTTGCATCAGACAAACATGCTGGTTTCATACTCAGAACCCAATAGACCCTTCAGAGTCACTCCTTCCCCTTTGGTTAGGGTTCCGAAACGGAGGCCCAGTTTAAGGGTTCAAGAGGATCATTAACACAGCGGACAACATGTCAAAAACGCATAAAGATTTGAAGTAAATCAAAAATAATGTTTCCGCCCGGTTTCGAACCGGGGACCTTTCGCGTGTGAGGCGAACGTGATAACCACTACACTACGGAAACTTGATGCTTCTCCATTCACTTAGTACCTTTTTTTGCTTGCAGGATGTAGGTTACAATAAAGGTGTAGTTATGGGGGCAGAAAAATGAATGTTTCCAAGTTTGAAATAAATAAATTTCCCTTGTTCATTTTTTTTTTAAATTAAGTTGTAATGATAAAATAATATACAATCAAATAAACCTGACCGTGTTTCTATTTTGGTTGTTCTGATCTGTTTTCTGGTTTATTATCATGGATTGTCAATGCAAACGTATAAAAATACCTGCAAATATTTACTGCAGGTGATTTACATGCATGTTAGAATGAGTTAAAGTAGCAGTTCATAACATCTACAGTGTTTCCATGACCTCTAATAGCCAAAGAGGCTCAGCAGAAACAAAATAATATTAAAATAAAGTTAAAACACAAACAAGAGATCTCACTTTTAAATGAACTGGAGATGTTCATTTGTGTCTCACGCAGTTCTAATTAATTTTTTGTTCATTCATTAAAGTATCTCAGGTGGGTTCAGTTCTATTTCACTCCAGTTCAATACTTAACAATTATATTATCCAGGTGAATGTAACTGAGCAGATGTAACTAGTTACTACCCACCTGTGCTGGAAACATATAATAGCTCTGAAGACAAAGGTAAGAACCGTCAGCACTTTAGTCAATCAAATTAAAACAATACTTTATTTATAACCACCGGAAATTAATGGTAATATATCTCAAACACATGTGTTAGTGTTTAATATAAGCCATGTTTGGTTTAATGGATAACAAAGATTTAGTTTTTTCTCAGACCTTGGAGTCAGACTGTTATATCACACACACACACACACACACACACACACACACACACACACACACACACACACACACACACACACACACACACACACACACACACACACACACACACACGTTCAGCCAGCAGGAAGCTCCTTATAAAGGCTTCAGGACATCCGCTGGAAAAGTCGGAAGCACCATATTTGGGCCTGAAGCCGTGCTGGTTTTCCTGCAGGGAGCTGAGCCAATGATGACAGAGTCTGATCCCATTGGCTGCCTCAAACACACACATTTTATGTTTCTCTATCCTTGTGGGGACTTTCTGTTCACCAACGTTCTTCTTGAATTTCTATAGCCTAACCTTGACCTCTGACCCTAAATCGTCCCTAATCATAGAGTTAATCCTGACTTTTAATCCAAAAACAGCGTTTGTCTCCACAAAGAGAGTATTTCTTTAAAAAAATGGTCCCCATAATGTAGCAACGACACGAGCACACACAGGATTTAGGTCTGACATAAAGGCCTACAGATGGAGTCGCTCTGTAATCCGGATATTCCTTTAAACTCTGAGGTTTTTACCCTAAACGCGTCATTACGTGGTTTATATGTTTTAATTATTTACGTTTTTTCAGCTATGTCAGTTTGTTTTAAGTAAGAGGCAAAACTCTACAAAAGTGCCCAAATCATGAGCAATTTAATAGCAGCTTTATACTTTTTAGTTAGTACAGAGGTAAACAACCAATGTGATACTGATGCAGTGGATATGACTGATAACACACACACACACATATATAATATATATATATATAGCTTCGACAGGTCACATGATCATTAGGATATCCCATGATCAACTGGAAACAAGACAGACATAATCGTTGCCCCAGTTTTACTTCTTGGATCGATGTGTTGAAAAATCACAAAAACTGCCGATATCGATGTTTATACCGATATTTCTACGCATTTCTACGTTTTGATGAGATTTTCTGTTGCTTTATAAACTAAAACCAGTAGAGACATTCAGAGGAAGCAGTAAAAGTGAGAAACCAGAAGCAGCATCGTATTTGAAAGAGTTTTTATTTACGCAGCTCGTGCTGACTGACCCGTGTGTAATCACACAAACATCCCATAACCTACCCAGTAGGTAAAAACACCACGTGCACGTGCGCACGTTCACATATGTACAGCATCCACACGTAAGCGCAGAACAGTTCAGGCTCAGAGAGTCTAAAAAGGTCAGAGGTCACGGCAGAGGGGAGCCTCCGTCCAGTAGATGTTGGGTCTGTGGGGTGGAGGGCATCTCTGAAGGGGAGGAGCAGTAGGAGGAGTGGATGTGGGGGGGCGGAGAGGAGGAGTAAACATGTGACAGAGAGGGGGAGGACATGGTGGGCGTGGCGACCATTGGGGGCGTGGCGACCATTGGGGGCTTGTCAGGCATTGCGGCGTGGTACGCGGACGCGCCAGCTCCGTGCGCCCGCCGGTCTCGCTGCCTCTGGTGGATCTTGGCGTGTCGCTTGCGCTCGTCGCTGCGGGCGAACTTGCGGCCGCACTCCTCGCACGCGAACGGCTTCTCGCCGGTGTGCGTGCGGATGTGCGTGGTCAGGTGGTCGCTGCGGCTGAAGTGGCGCATGCAGATGCGACACTGGAACGGCTTCTGGCCCGTGTGGATGCGCACATGGCGCGTAAGTTCGTCCGAGCGCGAGAAGCGGCGCTCGCACCCGTCGGCCGGGCAGGCGTAGGGCCGCTCGTGGGGCGGAGTCTTGCACTGCCGCCCTGCCGGGGGCTTCCTGTTCCTGCAGGCGGCGCCCTGAGACTGGTACTGTGAGGAGAACGCCTTGATGATGGGGAGGGGCGTGAGCGGCGGCAGCAAAGGCTTCTGGTCCTGACAGAGTCCGACTTCGGCCGCCGGCGCCGCCGGCTGCAGCAGGTAGTCCGGCAGCATGGGGATCGCCATGGCTGGCGGATGGACGTAGGCTGGGGGAGGGGCCTGGGACTGGAAGGCCGGGGGGGCGGCCTGGGCTCCACCTGGTGGAAGGAGATGGTCGGATCGGGTTCCGGACGTGAAAGCCGAGGCTGCAGAGAAGACGGAGGCGATGTCTGGCGATGGAACAGAAGTGGAAGGAGGCGAGGAGGACGCGAGCGGCGCCGCCATGCTAGCCAACCCAGACAGCAGGCTGAGGAGAGGCTCCGCCCACTGGCTGCTGGCGCAGGACGCGGCGGGCTCGAAGCTGAAACGCCCGGTGTAGGCCAGAGGGGTGAGGCGAGGGGTGAGAGGGGGGAGGCTCTGTAGGTCGGCGAGGTCAGAGAGCGAATCTGTGGGACGAACACCAACAGGTAAGAATCCTCACGTCTGGCCAAAAACGACTACAGTTCAGTTTCTCTTAACGCTCAACACATTTGTTTGTTCATCTTTAAACTCCATCAAAGATGATAAAAGCATTGATTGGTTTCCTCTCATGATAACAACTGTGATTTAGGATCATTTGCAATGTACAAAGTGGCTGAATTGTTGTTTTTGTTTCCCGTTATCTGTTCCACTAAAGCTTCCACTAAACATGTTTGTTGTTTGAACGTTTATTATTAAAGCATAAATTGTAATGTAGATATTTGCTGTTTACAGCTTAACTCTTGATAAAACATCCTTAAAAACAGCCCACAGTTCCTCAGTGACTTGACTTAATTAAGCTCTGAGGTTGTTATTTTGTTAATCCTGCATCAGGTCAGCTTAATAAAGTTTTTATTAATAGGGTTTAGAGCTGCACGATTTACATAAATGTCTGTGAATGTGCTTTATTTTTGTAAGAAAACATTCAAGGACAGATTTTTGGTTTAAGACTTAAGTAAAACATTTTCTTCAATGTAATGTTGATTTTGTGTAATAAAAAAATAATCAAAGATGAAAACCTATGAAAAATATCATTTAAATAATATTAATTAAATGCATGAAATGTGCTGCAATTATTGCATAAGAATCTTTGAAACTGGCCTGTTTGTGGTGATGTGCATGTTTAAAACTATGCAGGTGTTCGTCTGTCGGGGTCTCCCCCCTTTCCTCACCCGTGCAGTCGCCGGGCTCCCCGCCCAGCAGGCCGGCGCACTGCAGCAGCAGCTGCAGCTCCTCCAGCTTATTTCCGTCCAGCGGAGACGGCGGCGCAGGCTGCCCGAAAAACGGCTCCGAGATCTGCAGGGCGGAGAGCAGCAGCTCCGCTTTGGTGGCTGCCATGTCCCTGGAAGAGGAGCAGGAGCTCTGGTCGCTGCGCGCCGCTAAGACCTGAGGAGAGCCACTCTGGCTGGGCAGAAGCTGCTGCTGGGTCCGGTGCTGCTCGGGGGAAGCCAAGGCTGGTTCCGGCTCGGTTCGGGTATTTGCTGATCACTGCGGGACTTACACGACATCAGACGCGCGGGTTGGTTCTGACTGAACTCAGCTCGGCTTCTGTCAGATGCCCGCCTTTATAAAGTCTCCTCCGTGACGTATGTGACCAAATATGGAGGGAGGAAGTCCATATTTGGTCACACCGGTTTCCGTAGCCCCAGTTTCCGGGCTGCGCGCTTGGCGCTGCGCTTGTAGGGTCGGGAACGTCCCGGTTCGGTTCGGGACCGAGTCCGGACCTCGTATCGAACCCGCAACTTCGGCCAGGCGGCGAAAAAGCCGCCGCCATGACCGGAAACCGCGCAGAATCCGTCACGTGTTGTTTTCTCCTGGCTCCGTGTCACGTGGAGGTATTCCAGCGACGTCACAACTTCCACGAGCCTTATTTGGGAGGTTTCCGGTCAGACGGTTTGATCTGAGAGCCAGGATAAATGCCCCAGAGCCTTTCAGAATAAAAGCCTCCTGCGGTTTTCATCTTCAGTCCAAAAACAGGAGTTACTGGACTTAGGTCTGAAATCGCATTTAACTGACAAAATAACTTTATCATAATTGTTTTATTCATCTGTTGCAGCCAGAAACAGAACCAGGTTCAAAATAAATGCAGGATCTGCTGGTTTTCAGAATCAGAATCAGCATCAGAATCAGAATCAGCATCAGAATCAGCATCAGCATCAGAATCAGCATCAGCATCAGAATAAGAATCAGCATCAGAATCAGAATCAGCATCAGAATCAGCATCAGAATCAGAATCAGAATCAGCATCAGAATCAGAATCAGAATCAGCATCAGAATCAGAATCAGCATCAGCATCAGCATCAGCATCAGCATCATAATCAGAATCAGCATCAGAATCAGCATCAGAATCAGCATCAGAATCAGCATCAGAATCAGAATCAGCATCAGAATCAGCATCAGAATCAGCATCAGAATCAGAATCAGCTTTATTCGCCAAGTATGTTTACACACACAAGGAATTTGTTTCCGGCTGTTGTTAGCTCTCTACAATTTACAACAATACAATATACAACAAGACTATGTAGACAATATACAAGTTTACATGTTCAGCAGAGTTTGCATATGTACAGAAAATGTAAAACTAGTGTAAGATAAATTGTTAAGGTGCAGTTACAGTATTATACAGCATGTATAAAGTGCAGTGTGGCATGTAAACAACAGTAAACAGCAGTTTCGTTTTTGTTATTAAGTTTGATGGCATTTGGAAAGAAACTGTTACAGTGTCTGTTTGATTTTGTGTTCAGGGCTCTGTAGCGCCTGCAAGAGGGTAGAAGGTTAAAGAGTTTGTGACCAGGGTGTGAGGAGTCCTTGATAATATTTTCTGCCCGGTTTATAGTCCTTGATTTGTATAAGTTTTGGAGGGTGGGCAAAGGAGCATGGATGATTTTTGCTGCTCTATCCACCACTCTTTGCAATCTGCATCTGTCCTGTTTTGTGGCTGAACCAAACCACACTGTGATGGATGTGCACAGGACAGATTCAAAGTCTGCAGTGTAGAACTGTTTCAGCAGCTCCTGTGGCAGACCGTGTTTCCTCAGTTGACGCAGAAAGTCCATCCTTTGCTGGGCCTTTTTGAGAATGGAGTTGATGTTGGCCTGATGTTAATGTTGATGTTTTGAAGGCATGGACGAAATTTAGATTTCAAAGGTGTGGGGGGGGGGCGTATATTTTAACAAATCTCTTGTATATCAGTTCATGTTTGCTCGTAGTTTTCTAGGTTTCAATTGTTACTATTAAGTTGAATGGTTCCTTATCATGTTGTTCTTAATCCTGTAGAGCTTATTTGCACCAATCACCCCCCAGCTCTGTGTTACTTGTGGCGTATTCGCACAGGATGAGTAAAGTCTGCGTTTTACTCGAATTTACCGACATTAAGGCCGGATATGATGTAAAAGATGTCGTAACATCGTCTCCACCTACTATGCATCTGTCATCAAACACCACAACTTTTAAAGTAGTACTGGAAACCAGACAGCTGTCAATACTGCTCACGTTTCAGGAAGGCTTAGAGCTAATTAATATCTCATTAATAGCTTGATCACATCAAAAATGTTGCTTACTGCCTGCTGCTAGACTCAGACACATGAACACCAACTCAAATTAGCCTAAATGAATTCATCTGATATTACATCCCTTCTGGTTGACCCAAGCTGGCAGCTCGTCTTAGTAGCTCCTCAACTTTCATTGCGATTTTTCCTGTTTTTCTTGGAAAGCTTTTCCAAACTATTCCTTGTTTTGGATGCTTTACAGCTGCACTGATTTTTTTTCCTAAACTTTTATACATTTTGCTCTTTTGTTATGATGCGTAAGCAGCTGATTTACATTGGAGAAACAGAAATAATACGACAACTGAAGCCAGAAATCCCTGAGGAGTTAAAAAGGAGGCTTCCTGCATGCAGAGCAGGATAAAAGAAGGAGGAGAAAATTCAAACCCACCCTACTGTCCTTTATCAGATATGTAAGATAATTAGCCTTCAATCCAGAACTGCAGTATTATGTGTTTTACGGAGTCATGGCTGCAGGATCATTTCCCCGACTCCAACGTCTCTCTGGCGGGTTTCCTGACTTTAAGAGCAGATCAAGATTTAAATAGTAACAGGAGAAGGAGACGTGGAGGATTGACAGCACTTGTCCCACAGCCATCACCATCTACAACTCCTCAGTTAAATTAAATACTCCAACACCATCAAATTTCCCTTAGGGATAAAACCATTATTTTTGATTTGATTGATTGATTGTTTCCATGAACCAAAGCTTTGGACTCATCAGCCACGCTCACACTCAGGCTAATGAGACGCATATCCCACGTCTTCACGCTGGTTCCATTCCAATCTTTTCGCCATGTGTGGAACTAAATCAGAAACATAATCCTGGAGACCAGGGGTGCCCACACTTTTACATGATCGATGACCAATCCTAAGGGGGTATATTCATATGTAGAGTTCAGGGGGGTTCGGTGCTGCCCCGGCCTCTGGCTCCTGTAGCTCCGCCTCTGCTTAAAGAGACTGGGAGACTAGCTACAGTTTGCTAAGGCGGCTAAGGCAAAGCTTTTAGTTACCGTGTGTCTGTGTGCTTAAATGCGCATCTGTTTGCTGCTGAATGTAAATGTAAAAAAATTAACGGAAGGATGGTGCTGTCATCTACTTCCTTTAATGGCGATGGACTTATTGGGTCTACAGTCTGAATGCTCACATCTCACTTTGTTCGTCTTTCACGTCGTCGAAAGTGAGACGTGGGTCGGAACTGTGCAGCAGAAGAAGCCAGACGTGGTAAATATGGACATAAACAGCGTCTGAAGCAAGCGGTGCCGAGTTTTTAAAAATCCTTTTATTGAGCTTCTTTAAAAGAAAGCACAATAGTGTTTGGGAACCTTTGTTTGTCTGTGTTTCTGATAAAACACAGACAAACATCTGTTAAAGCAACATTGGAGCGTACAAATAAACTTTTATTCGATTTTATTTGGCACCGATTTGTTACGCTGCAGTAAACAGGTGTAACTAAAATGAAACAGAAATCGAGCTTGCATGTGTTGTTTTGTTATTAGATTGGTATTTTATTGCTGATGTTATTATCAGATCTCATTTTTTTTCTGCATTTCATTTTAAACCCATCTATGATGCTACATTGATGACTCTAGTTGTGTTAAATGTGAATTGAATTCCAGCTCCAGAGTTTCTTGTGTTTCATCTTTTCAGGCTGTTTCCTGCAGCCTGGTGGAGATCATTTAATTTAGTTTTATTTATCTTTGCTGCTCCTCCATCAACATTTTGGAAACCAAAAGCAGAACCATCTAAACCAGAGCACAGCTGGATTCATTTATTAGCCGCTAGATGGCGCCAGAAACAACAACTGGCTTATTTTCCTTCTTTCTTTGTTTACCTTTGTCACGTGACTACCGGGGGTCGAATTGGTTACCACGGAGACGAATCACAACACTGAGGAGGTGCTGCGACCTGATGCACAACAGCTGATCTGCTCAGTGAAAGGTCAAAGTTGAACAGGTAAGTTCACCTGAGAGACGGTAAAGGTTTCATTTGCTGCTCTCCCTCCTGCAGCTGATAGACACTCAACACAACTAACATTTGATTTGGATTTCAAGTGTAAAACCTACTCCGCAACACTTAAACAGCAACAGGAAGTAAAATGGCCGCTGACTGCTGAGGGCACGAAGGACATCCTGTAGCAGTCTGTGCTACAGTACATTTCAACCGCCTCTGACCGAACACACTGCCAAAGTTGTCCATAATCTTCTTCAGTTAGATTTTTTTTGTCCCTCAGTTCTGATGAATCGCGTCAGCATCAGTTTGATCCTTCATTCAAACACTTTAATAGAAATAAAAATAATAAATGACCAAACATGACGACATTTTACTGCCTCGTTGTTTCAGAGGATTAAACCCAGACATTTGGAGGAGGGAGGAGGGAGGAAAGAATCATGCCGAAGAAAGGAGCGAAAGGAGAGGAGACAACGGAGGAAGAGAGATTGTTGCTGCTGCAGCAGAAATCCCAGGCGGAGGAGGAGACGGCCAGGAAGAAGGAGGAGACGCTCACGCTGTACCTGAAGGTAACACCTGGGGAGTACCTGGAAAATCTGCTCCAGTAAGAGTGGAAGCACTCCAGTATATATATATAGATATATATATCTATATATATATGAGGGTAAAAAGTCCAAGCTACATTGAGAAAAATATGAGGAATTTAAATGTAAATGAAAAATAAACAGCCTGAATGTAAAATAACATATTAAATATTATATTTTAGAGTTAATCTTAATAATTTATCAATATTCAGGAATTACTCAATATCCAGCTGAAAAGTTTAAGCTGGAAACTAGAAAGAAACAGTGAAATTTTGTGCTTTATTATGTTATAATGTCTGTTTTTCTTTGTACTGTTTTTTTTATTCTTGTGTTTTCAAAACTATAGAAAAGTTAAATAAATGAATTAGATCATGATAATATTACTGAAGTAAAAGCGAAAGTCCAGGGAAGTAGAGCTGCTCCTAAATGTAAGTCGCTCCTCCTGGAGAAGTCTCGGTCTGTTTAGATATGGGTTCACGCAGACAGAGACAGTGACTGGTTCTGACCCGGTTCTGGACTGAAACCCAGGACAAGCTCCAGAAGGAGAAAAGGAACGCGGCTGTGAACCAGCTGAAGCTGACTGAGAGCTGGAGGAGGATCCTACGGCAGACCCGCGACGGCGAGCTGCTGGCTGACGCCGCCGTACTTCAGCAGACATCCGAGAGGAAGCTGGATGAGCTGAACTCCATCGTCCAGGTGAGGATGGGTCGGGATGGGGTGGGGGGTGTCCATTCATTCATGCATTCAAATCAACATCCGGGGAAACTCTGAATCGGTTGATCGTAGCTCTGTTTACAACATTCCTGGATGGTTTATGTGGATCATGGCGTTTAGAGGCGCCAGGCTTCATTCAGATTAAACGGACGAGTGCAGCTTTGTGACGCAGAACAAGAAGATGAGCTGAACCTGAAAGCAAACGTTCTCCAACCTCTGAGCGTTCAGAACCGAAGGGAACCAGGTTCTGCTAACGGTTCGGATGTTATTGCTCCCCCAATCATTCAATAATCAGTCCCTGCAGAATTCTGCGATCGCAGAACCATTTGCTGGTTTGCACATAATTCTTTAAAAGCTGCTTATTCACCGCATAAACAGCAGCTAAGCGCTATTTAGCGGCAGCGGGACGTCAGCGTGTCGGCCATATTGGATCTGACAGATCTGCCCAGTAAACTAATAAAAGCAAATGGACTGAAATTCATTGGTCTAAAGCATCAGAGTCAGCATGCTAACACTAGCCTAAAGCATTAGATTTAGCATGCTAACACTAGCCTAAAGCATTAGATTTAGCATGCTAACACTAGCCTAAAGCATTAGATTTAGCATGCTAACACTAGCCTAAAGCATTAGTGTAAGCATGCTAACACTAGCCTAAAGCATTAGAGTTAGCACTCTAACACTTACCTAAAGCATTAGAGTTAGCATGCTAACACTAGCCTAAAGCATTAAATTAGCATGCTAACACTTGCCTAAAGCATTAGAGTCAGCATGCTAAGACTTGCCTAAAGCATTAGAGTTAGCATGCTAACACTAGCCTAAAGCATTAGAGTTAGCATGCTAACACTAGCCTAAAGCATTAGAGTTAGCATGCTAACACTAGCCTAAAGCATTAGATTTAGCATGCTAACACTAGCCTAAAGCATTAGTGTAAGCATGCTAACACTAGCCTAAAGCATTAGAGTCAGCACGCTAACACTTACCTAAAGCATTAGAGTTAGCATGCTAACACTAGCCTAAAGCATTAGAGTTAGCACGCTAAAACTAGCCTAAAGCATTAGAGTTAGCATGCTAACACTAGCCTAAAGCATTAGAGTTAGCATGCTAACACTTGCCTAAAGCATTAGAGTCAGCATGCTAAGACTTGCCTAAAGCATTAGAGTTAGCACGCTAAAACTAGCCTAAAGCATTAGAGTTAGCATGCTAACATTAGCCTAAAGCATTAGAGTTAGCACGCTAACACTAGCCTAAAGCATTAGAGTCAGCACGCTAACACTACTCTAAAGCATTAGAGTTAGCACGCTAAAACTAGCCTAAACCATTAGAGTTAGCATGCTAACACTAGCTTAAAGCAAATGGACTGAAGTTGATCCAGCGTCTTACTACAGGAGCTTTAAGTTAGTAACAACTGTCTTTGTTCTTAGACAGATTCTGGATTTCAGAACTAAGCAATGTTCATATTTAGCTCATACTACGTTATAGATGACCTTAAATGGTCCAAGACTCTAAGTTAGCATAACGGGACTAAATAACTGGTCAGCTATGCTGATATGTTATGTCATGTTTGCTGTTTATGTGGGAGAAGCAGCTTTATTCTCCTACATTTGGAAACAATTCACAAGTTTTTCACACTTCTCTGCATATTTTTGCACTTTCCCGCATTTTCATTGCAGTAAACAGGAAGAAATGATGCAGAAATGAAATGAAATGAAAGATTGTTTTTTATTTGTCAGCTTGGACGCTTTTTTTAGCTCCTCCCACTATAAAACCATCCCTCACGGCGCTCTGCTGGTCTTCTCCTCTGCAGCTGTGAAAAGTCAAAAACATTAAGTAACGTGTCATTTTTGAACAATAGAAATGTAAATCAAGTTACCCTTGGAAAAGAAGCCCCGCCCCCAACAGCCTTTACTAATTTTTAACTTAGTGATTGGTCTGCGACACTTTCTTGAGTGGTTCACACCTTCCCGGACGTCTAAGATTTAAGAGAGAAGCGAACCACTTCCTACATTCCCTTTACTTGCTTCCGTGGAGGCAGATCGACGAGCTAGCAGAGCAGCATGCGCCGTTTCTTTGTCAGGTGACCAGCGAACACCTGTTAGTGGGAGGGGCTAACGGCAGTGCTGCCTGAGGGCGGCACTGCGTTTGGCTATTTTCAATAGCTAAAAAATCATAATCTATTCACCGTTAAAGAAACAAAACACACTATGGTTTCTGGTATAGGGCGGAAAAATCAATGAATAAGTATTGCATACAATTATTAATAGACACGGCAGTAAATGTAATATTTCCATACTGCTTCTAACTATAATAATAATAATATATAAGTATTATTTCAGTATCTAATAGAAATGAAATCATGACCCAGGAGATCTAACCTGAGGTGACCAGCTCACCGCATCACCGTTGCTGTGCTTGTGATGCAGAGGATGCTGTGGGAGCTGCGGGAGGCGGAGCTTCAGGCAGATCAGGTGCAGCGGGATCACCTGCAGCAGGTGGAACGTCTGTGGCAGCAGCAGCAACAACGACTGGCCGGTTTGCAGCAGCGGTGGGAGAGCAGCCTGCTGGACCTCAGCTCCATGTGCAGCGCAGATAAGTCAGTCCATAAACATTTCTCAGCACTCCGATTCCACAAAGGAACCTTTCCCCGACATCTGGGGCAGAACAATGTTGTTGCTTTTACCTTTAAATGACAGGGAAGAAGCGTGAGTATCTCATTTAGAAGAGCATCCTGGTCTATAGAGCAGCAAAACCAGATAGAAACAAGACATTTCAATTATTAAGAGTTTGAAAGTCCAACTTTTGAATCAAGTTAAATTAGTTACCTTAATCATCTCCAAACAGGAGTTTCTGTCTCCATAGAGCGTCTGACGCGCTTGACTCTCAAGACGCCCCAAAACTATGTCCGCTGGACGCTGGAGCGTGGACCAATCAGAGAGCTCCTTCTATGTGACGTAGTGATGGAAGATCCTGAAGTGATGATGGAGGATAGATTTATTGTGGCTGTTTTCTCTAACTCCAGTGAAACTAGAGCTGAAATCGACCCTCGTCAGCGTTAAGCTCCTGGAGGAGAAAATCACCAAACTCTGAACGCTGCTGGATTTTTCCCCTAGTTAC
>JAVLVB010000780.1:0-14294 GCA_032876305.1 Orestias chungarensis | reverse complement strand
AGACAACCACGCTCTCTTGGTTTATTAAAGAAAGACGAGCCGCTCTCTTGGGTTATTAAGGAAAGACGAGCCGCTCTCTTGGTTTATTAGATAAAGACGAGCCGGTCTCTCGGTTTCATCCTCCATTGGACAAAAAGACAGATGAAGAGACAGGAAGTCTGACTGGAGAAGACAGGAAGTGGAGACGCTTGACGCGTGTTGGAAGCATCTGACCCTAAAAAGTGAACAAAATGTAAAAAACTTCAAGGGTTAGACGCATTTTGGACGCTCCAGACGCGTTTGGTGTGAATGCAGCATAAAACCAATCTTCAGTCTTCAGATTCCTCTGGATCCAGGAATGAGGGATGGCTGAATTAAAAACGTTCTTTCCCATTTGTGAAACTGGTCCTGGGTTCACACAAACAAAGAACATCACTACCACCGTCGTACTGAAGTCTCGTGGTGATGAATGATCGACAATGCAAAAAAAGGATTTCAGCAAATAATCGTGATTGAGTATTAAGAGTTTCTGTATGAATGGACCCTTAGTGAAGGTCCGACCAGGAGAATCCTCTGGTCTGATTAAATAAATAAAAACTTTGAACTCCAAACATGATTTTCTGGAGGAAACCAGCTACTCCTCATCATCTGGCTAACACCATCCGTACTGTGAACCATGGTGGTGGCAGATTCTTGCTGTGGGGATGAGGCTAATAAAAGCTAGATTGTTTCTAGTTTAACTAACATTGCAGTAGAACCACACAATGGTCTTCTCAGTAGAAGGTAGAAAAGGCTTATGCTTCCCCCTTCACTTCCTTCTGTCTAGATTCTTTATTGTTGCCATTGCCAGGAACTGAAATACTGTTTAGCTCTTTCTGTACTATTTTAGCTGATGTACTTTTACTTTCCTTTGGTTTGTTAGTTGGTTTTTTCAGCATTTTGCTTATAATTTTTTAGTTGTATTGAAAGTTAAAATATGCCAAACGTAAAAAATACTTATTGCACTCCACTGTTGGACCGGTCGGTTCTGAGCGTTCTCTGGTGTGTTCAGGGAGAAGATGCTGGCTGGATTTCGGCAGCAGAACCTCCAGCTGGTGGATCTGTACCTGCCGGCCCAGATGCACGACAGAGGGATGTCTGAGTACATCCAGAAGGTTCAGCAGGAAGTCGTGAATTACTACCAGAACACTCACCAGGACCTGGTACCAGAGACACTTGACACCTGTCCTGCTGTACGTCTCTGTCTCCACTGAGTTTCCTGTCTCTGATCATAGGACGTTATGAGGAAGGATGTCCAGAACCAGCCCGATGGAACTGATCTGAACCGGGAGGCTCTGGAGAAGACAACAAATGTTTTGAAGACACTGGATGACAGGATCTGCCAAGAACAGCAGGAGACTAGTGCCAAGCTGAGGAAGGTTAAGAGGCTGAAGGTACCGGAGATCAATCCATCCATTTTCTTCTGCTGTTCTGGGGTTGTGGGGACAGCAGCTTAAGCAAAGAGGCCCACACTTCTTTTTTACCACTCAGTTGAGCTAGCTCCTCCGAGGGAATCCCAAGGTGCATTATTCTTCCAGTGTGCCCTGGTTCTCCTCCTAATGTATGCTGCCAGGATCACTTTACCAGGAAGACGTGCCTCCTTACAAGATTTCCAAACCACCTCAACTGGCTCCTCTCTATGGGGAGATGTGTAAACTTTACTTTACTTTGAGTCTCTCTGGGGGAGAGTCAGACACAATTCAGAGAAACATTGTGGATTTTACTTTTTGGCTTTGCACTTGTCTTTACCTCTGTACACGGTTTAAGTCCCAGCATCATTGCAGACACCGTACCAATCCTTCTGATCTCAGGGTGGAACTTTTCCATCCCCAGGGCCCTGCCACTAAGAAATCTAGAAAGCCCGGGCCTGGAGTCCCCAGATATCAGTCTCACTGGCAGACATGCTGGTGGAATTAAGGAGGTCTCCCTCCTGTGACCCTTCACATCCCAAGTTGTGGTCAGCAGCCCCATATGCCCACCATAAGCGGGAACCCAGAATCGACTTAAAATAGTGTGGAAGCCTTTCTTTATGGCCCCACCAAACTACCCCAGTTCAGAGCTTTTGCCCCAGTAACCACCCATGGACCGCTGGATTCCATCGGCTAATTCTCGAGTCCCACGGTCCAGAAAACCCAGTACCTTGACAGAATCCGATATACAAGTTTATGTGTCGTTTGGGCAGCTTATTGTAATGTTTTCACATCCCTCTGTCAGTCGGCTCTGTGGAAACATTGGTATGCAAGTCTTTTATAAGATTTCATTTTATTTATTTTTTTCCTTGTTTTTTATATGTCGTGTTGTTGTGTATCATCTCTTTGTGGACCATGAGTCTGTTGAATAAAGTAATCAATCAATCAATCCCTCTTGGGAAGTGTTCAGCAGCAACTGTGAGGGTTGCCACCACCACAGGTACCAACCACTCTGTGGCCACAGCTCCTGTTAACCACCTCAACAATAGAGGCACAATCATGATGTTCCCCTACTCCCCTGTCACATGTTACAAGTTCTGACGTTGGCTGGGTTGAACAGCCTTTTGGGGACTATTCAGATGTTCCCAGGAGACCCTCAAAATACTTTTGGGTCTGCCAAGTCTGAACAGCATCCTATCCCACCCTCGGGTCCAGCATACCACCAGGAAGTAGTCAGTCAACAGCTCCACCCTTCTCTTCTCCTCACTATCCAAGAGGACTACAGAATTGTAATAGCAGAACACTAGCCTGGTTCAGATTAGGAAGGCTGTACCTCTATACCAGACTCCTCCAGGCCTCAGGATAGTGTTTGGTGGATGTAAACAAACACGGACCACGGCTACAATCTTATTCAGTGAGATGGGGAGAAACAAGCATGTCTGGATTAGTGGTGTTGTTTCTGACCTTGTTTCAACCACTGCACCCACCCCCCAGGACCAAAGTTTCCGGCTGAGGCAGCAGATCTTCTACTGTCAGACTGAGCAGAACATTCTGGACCAGGATTGGACCAACACCAGAACCAAACTCAACAAGAAGAGGCTCCAACTTCAAGACCAACTGGCCCGGGATCGCAAGGAAGCCAGGAAAAAGTTAGCTGAACTCAGCATCCAGGGGGCAGCTGCCACCAGCAACCTTCAGAGTGTGATCTCCAAGGTAGGATTGGACGGACTCAAGGCCAGCGTAGATCTGAATTGACCCAAGTCAAGGCGGCTCTCATCCCTTCTGCTTTGTGTGTTCAGGCCCAGAAGCTTCTTCAGGTTGCAGAACTGTGCAACAAGCTGCAAAACCAGCAAGAAGTCATACCAGAGCCATCAAAGGTCGGCCAGCTGAGGATGGGAGCTGAACAGGTAGGGGGAGATGACAGACTCTCAGAACCAAACCTCATTACCTGACCGTGTGATTTTTATCCAGATCCAGGAGGTCTGGGAGTCACCAGAGCTTCAGTTGCTGCAGGAGTTCCTGAACTCCGCCCTGCTGCACAGAGAAGCTCTGAGGAACCGCAGCAAGGATCTGAGGTGGGAGAACCAGCAGCTACAGGTTCTACTGGATCAGCGCGATGACAGCCTACAGGGACATCTGGCTCCACTGCCGGTCCTGCAGGTTCCGGTCAGGTCCGGCCCGGTGGTGCCGGAAAGAAGGCACACCATCATTGAAGCTGCACACATTGTTAAACACTGCTTGTTAGATGGCAGAGGCTGAGGTCCGGCCCCGGATCTAAGCAGAACCTGCCACACCGGGTGATAGATCAGAACCAGAACCTTTCCGGTGTGGCAAAGGAGTTCAGGTCTAAGGAATGATTGGTTTCTGGGTATGAAAATAAAGTATTGAACTAAAGTTCTCTTCAAGTTCTTCTCAGGTCTTTGGGTTCTTCCTTCCCTCCTGATCCAGTCTGGTTTTGTCCCGTTTGGTCCAGAAAACCTTGTTCCAGTACTTTTGTAATGTGTTGAGGTTTTTCTTTCCTGAGATGTAATTGGAAACAAGCTGTGCTACTCACTAGAAAGGAACCAATCACAGTCGTCGCTCACATCTGCCTGGATTTGGAAATTCGAAATCCTTTCTTGTTGTTAGTTCTTCCCTTTAAACAGAGAAGAAGCTTAAGTGGAAATTGAGAATGTGATTTTGGGAATGAGAAATCATTTCCATCATCTCAAACCAGAGAGTCGAAGAGATTCTGCAAGCCGCTTACTGATGCAAGACAGATTAAATAAAAACGATTTTAGGAGATGATATCTGACCCATTTTGGTTTTTATTCCATTTTTACACTAAAGTTTTTACTAAAACTAGTTTAGACTTTTGCTCCCTGTCAGAACATCAAGTTGTTTCAGATCGTTACAAGCTTCTGTAATAGCACACAGAAAATAGAATAATTATAAACCATAAAGCTAAAAAAGTGTTGTACTATTGAATAATTAAGTATTTACAAAAGAAGACTCAAATACTGAAGCTGAGAAGCCAGATTATTAAACATGTTTCCCATGTTTGACTGATGGTTCTGATGGACCAACTCTGAGGACACTAGTACAGATTATCTTCTCTGACTTTAATTAAGCATAAAGTTCCTCTTTACTATCTCCAGTCCACCAGAGAGAACTAGTGTTTACATAGAGGGATTCTGTCTGGAACTTGAACCCAATTTTCCGGAACATTTGTGAGTGTACAGCGCACTTAACAAAACATACATCTAACTAAATAGCATCCTTAAACACGGAGTCCATCCGAGAAGTAAAGGGATCGATGCCCGCATCCTCCAACCTTTTCTCTTAGTCATGTAAAAGCTGACATTTTTATCAGATAGACTCAGTCGTACACGAGTCGCATTAGCGTCAGCATTAGTTAGCATTAGCATTAGCTGTGTGCATGTAGCCTTAGTCCTCTGAGCTCTTTGGGTTCCTACATCTGTGTCCAGTATTTCTTCAGCATGTCTGAAAGCAAAAGCTGAGAAAGCAGCGCTATTGGAACAAGCTCAAGAAGAGAAACTTTGACTAGAAAGAGGAAAACTGAGGAAGATAAAAGAACAAATGGAGCTTGAAGCACAAATCGCCATCTCTGCTGCACGATTGTCTGTACAGGAGGGCAGTGATGTTGGTGAAGACGCTGGTGCAGATGTTATGAACTCCTATACAACCAAAGATTAAAGGAGCTAAAACATGAATTTAATCCTGACATCAATGAACTTGTCCCAAGGGAAAAGCCACTAGCTTTGGGCCAAGTGTCAGAAATGCTGCCTTTGTCTCATACCCAGGACGTAAGGCCAAAGAAAAACACTGGGATATTTTTAAAACTAAAATATCAGCCTAATGGAGTCGTACAGGTACAACGTGGTTCTTGAAACCAACAAACAACTCCGAGGCCTCATTCTTCACTTGAGTTTAAAGCTTCTACAGTTAAACCTCCTCAGTCTGATAATACAGAGGGTCATAGAGCACATAACATCCAGCAAAAGGTGTCTCAGGATGCAATGTGGGAACTTTTGAAGAGGCAAAATCAAATCAACACCACATTTTTACAACAATAGATGTCAAATGGTTTGGCACAAAAATAAATAAAGCCGTTTGATAGGGATCTGTTACAATTCATTTCATTTATTAGAGGCTTTGAACACTACATGTAGGGGAACACAAGCAGTTACCAAGAGAATGTACTAGGGGGCAGCCAAGGTAACTAGTGAGGAGCTGTCTACATATGCCACTTCAACAGGGGTATGAAAGGGCAAACATCTTTTGAGAGAACACTGGAAATTAATATAAACTGGCAACAGCTTATATGGACAGAATACTAAGCTGGCCTATTTTTCAAAGGATGTAATGTTATGGCAGATATACAAACAGCGTAATGGAGGAAATCAAAGATCCATCAAACATGAGACAAATCAAAATGAAGTGGCCATGCAAGCTGAGAGAAAAAGGACGCTGTACAGGTTGTGTAATCCAAGATCAGCGTGGGTCAAGAGTTGCATTCCTGGTTTTATGTGAACTTTCTTGGAGAACCAAGTCAGAATTTTGTCTCATCCGTTGTTTGGGGATATTTCAGATTTAAGACCCAGCTGTGTAACGAAGACTGAAAACAGGGTCAAAATGCCAGTAAAGAGGAAAATTAAAGCTGCCAGTTTTTCTACATCTGTTGGAGCCTGAAAACATTTATTTCACAAGTCCTCTGGAAAGAATCTGTGCACCCACTTGAACCTAGAGAGTTGACCTCAGACGCTTGTCTGTATAGTGAAGGATCCCAAACTTTATTCAGATGCTTGAAACTGAATGACGTTTCTCAGAGGGAGAAAATTGAATTTTTGAGACTAAAGGGAATCTGTTTTGGACGTCTAAAGGCTGGTGTTACGGCAGCAGTGGGTCTCTGCCCTTTTTTCCTGGTTGGAGTCTGGAGATAGACCTTCTGCTGGTGTTATGTTTTGCCCTGATTGGTGCTCTGCTGCTTTAAAAGCTGCCATGCATGCAGCAGGGAGGGTTTTCCCCCCTCTCCCTCCTAAGAACCTCATGTGGTTTAGTTGGTATCTTATGGTTTTGTATTTTATTTCTGGTTAGTTATGGGTTTTGCACTAATCTGTTTTGGTTTCTCATTTCAGGTATTTTCCTTTTTCTTTAGTATAATTGAATAAATTAAATTTGGGGACTCGTCCAATTTATGTGGACTAATTATGCTTGATTGGCCTCATTGTTGCGTTCAGGTTGCAGTTACATGCCCTGACTTTGGTTTTCCTGTGTTGCAGGTTATTTGTATGTTTTTGCGCTAGTATAAGGTGTTTGGAATCTTACTAGATTTTGGAGATTTTAGATGTTCCATATGTGAGTTATTGGAGGTCCATGAGGATTTTAGCGCTTTTGTTGGAGGGGGGAAGGCAAAGTCTTTTTGTTTTGTAGTAGGTAAATGCTGTCTATGGAAGTCTATGGAATCAAACACTTTAAAAAGGAATGTCTTTAACTTTGATGCTTTTGAGGAACAGGGAACGTTTTATGGAGCAAAATGTGTTACTGGTTTGTCCCTAATTCTTTGTTCCAGCAAAAAAAAAATATATATATATATTTTTTAATGATAAATCCATCAAACCTCCTTTTATCTTGGCATGCTTTTACATCAAGCCTTTCTCTGTAAATGTAATGCTTCGTTTGGATGAAACTTCCAAATCACTCTTGGCAAGCTGCGCCTTTGTTACATCAGACATTTCAGGAAAACACTTTAAACTGTTGGTCGTTCTTCAAATCCATGGTGCCTAAAAGTGCAACACAATAATTCAGTCTTTTAGTTTTCTCCATGTTGACAAACTTGTACCGTAAAACCATTCGCTATCATCAAACTCCAATCGTTTGGCTGTCATCCTTTACAGCATCAGCAATCATTTTACATACCGCAGTCTTGGAAGAAAGAGGTGAGCATTTGCACCTTCATGGCTTGCGAGCTCCAGCATTTGCACATCAACAAATTTGAGATTGTGGAATCAAAAAGGCCAAGGCCAGGGCTTTTACCTGCTGTAGTGACTATTTGTCCACAAAAATAAACAAAGAGATCAAACTGTAACTCAAATAATCACTTTAGGCACTTTGGTTTGTGGTTTACACAGAACAGGAAAAGTCCCTGTCTCCTGCTCTCCTTGCTGCTGTTTGTGATGGATTCACCTGCTGCCTACTGACCCACTCCCTGCCTGACTGATAAAAACCAAAAGTGCTTCCTTAGCTGCTTAAAGACCAAGCATTTATACAAAACACCCATATTACAATCAAAATAAATATTTAAACTAAACAAATTAATATACTTCAAATTTATTCTAAACCACTAAGAATAAACAAAAATATTAACCAAAAATTCACCCATGATTAAATCAATAAACTAAGTTTAAAGAATTGACAGAAATAAACAAATAGCTCCTAAAAAAACAATCTGTCATAACTTTATTGTTATGAATGCAATCATCACGTGACGCACCGAACCCAAGGTCGCGGGTTCAACTCCCAGCTCGAACAACATGTTGTACAAGCATTGTTGTAATACTGGGTAAAATAATAATATAAACTGTTAACCAAGAAATAATTATTTATTGCGTCATTTCCCTGTGCGGGGGGGGGGGGGTATATTGGGCCCCTGGTGTGTTCCGATGGACCAATCAGGTCCCGAGCCGTGGGCTTACTTTTGACCAATCACGTTCCTCCTCCTGGGCTTTCAGGAAGTGGTTAAACTTTTAAAACTTCAGAAAAATTTGGAACCATGAGTTTGAACATATTTTATATTTTTAAAGCCTAAATTTGCGTCAGATTCCGGGTTTATCGGATCGTTAGCTTAAAAGTTTGTTTGCGGGGGAGAACATTTATATTTGATGAATATATTTGTTTTCAGTCTCATCATTTCAAATCATGGCCAACAGAACAGCTCTGTGCTTTATTCCTGTGTGCAAATAATAATTAAAGGGACAATGAAATGAAAACAGATTAAATTGCATTTATGTCACCTAAAATCAGAGTAACAGAAAAAATCTCTGATTAGATAAATCACAATGCAAACCAAACACATTTATTAGATTTTAGGGGGTGAAAAGTTTCCTAATGAAACAGAACATGTAAAGTCTATAATGTCCAGGAGCATCTTTGAGCCCCGATGATGTGGCGCCTCTTCGGCTAAACGGGGGGAGCTTCTGGCCAGAGGAGCTGGACCGGTGTCAGAGAAGAACCCGGATCAGATGATCAGCCGGAGGCAGTTGGTGCTGCAAGAGGACCAGAGGAGACGGCCAGGAGGATCAAAGCCCTCATCGCTGAGATGGACAGAGACAAGGGACACAAGGGAGAGAAGAACTCAAGACAGACTGAGCCCAACGTCAGAGCAGGAAGCTCAGAGAAATGACCAGGAACCCAAAGAGCTCAGAGGACTATGGCTACGTGCACACAGCTAATGCTAATGCTAACTAAAGCGACTCGTGTACGACTTTCCTGGCAGTAAATAAAGTTTTGAACACAAGTTCTCTTCAAGTTCTTCTCAGGTCTTTGGGTTCTTCCTTCCCTCCTGATCCAGTTTGGTTCTGGTCCCGTTTGGTCCAGAAAACCTTGTTCCAGAACTCTGCGGCGCCTCAAACTGGACCTGGGAATATACTTGTGATGTGTTGTTGTTTTTCCTGATATAATTAGAAACCAGCTCTGCTCTTCCCTATGTTTGACTGATGGTTCCGATGGACCAACTCTCTGAGGAAACTAGTACAAATTATCTTGTCTTACTTTAATTACAAGTGTAAAAATTCATCATCTTTACTATCCCGAATCAACCAGAGAAAACTGGTGGCCTCAAAAAATCATAAAATTAAAAAAATGTTTAAACAAGGAGTCCATCTGATAAAAAAAAAGCTTTTTCATGACTAAAAGAGAAAAGATTGGAGGATGCATCGATCCCGCTACCTCTCGCATGCTAAGCGAGCGCTCTACCATCTGAGCCAATGGCGGCACTTTTATTGTGAAATTCACCGGAAGTCTCGTCTGTTTTTACGTTAGATTCTTTTTACCTGAGGAGGATGCTAGCAGGGACGTTCTTCCAGCGGATTCTGTCTAAATACTCACGATAATCTTGATAAAACACAGAGTCAATGAACGCGAGGCATCAACTTGTTCAGGAACGTTCACCAACGGAATCCTTTCCACTTAATGAAACTCGCGTTAACTCACCAAAATGACCGGAAATGTCCTTACAAAATAAAACACGCTCTACGATACGGTCAGCGACACAGTATCAATACAGTTTTGCTGTGTCGAATCGCTTCATGACGCCTCATCTGCCAGGGCGTTCACAACAAAGATAGTAGCGCCACAAATGATGCTAGTTTTAGCAGCAGGTGGATAAACTTAGCGGGAAGATGCGGAAGTGGGGAAAATGTAAGGAGAGCCGCCGAAGCATTAAGAAGGCGGGGCTTCAGAGCTAGACCGAAGGCTTTCATTGGATATCCCGTATTCTCTCGCCTGGTTGGTCCAGAACCAGGAAGAGGTTGTCCGGAGCTGAAGCCGAGGATAGAATTAAAAATATGTGTTTGTTAATGATGTATCTTTGATTTTGATTGATTTTCTTGTAAATTACATTGAGACGACATCTGTTGTAAATTGGCGCCATATAAATAAACTGATTCTTGATTCTTAGTCTTCACCACAGCTGTTCTCCGCTGTTCTGGCGGGAATATCTGCCTCGCAGTGGAACCTGTTAGGAAGCTCAAAATAACAGAGAATCAGCAACAGTGACGTCACTCACATTCCCCTCAGTGCGAGCCCCTGATTGGCTCAGAGCCCAGCGAGCGACGACGCCATTGGCCGCCGAGGCGGAAGGCGGGAGCGCTGCTTCGTATTTTCACTGCAGTTTTTACGTACAAACACTAGATGGCGGTGTTGCCGTGCAGAACAGCTCTGCTTCTTCAGGCAGTCAGAATAATTCATACTTATTTATTTTATTAACATATCTGGAGAGATCTACACGGAAAAAAAGGAGAAAATACAACAAAAAACGAGAAAAGGATCCGCCAGTGATGTGATCTTCTTCATCACAGAGAGAATCTTTGATTTAAATAAAGTTTTATGACGAATCAATTAAATAGTTCTGGTAAAAATGCAAGTTATTAAATAAATGTTTAATATTCAGCTGAAAAGTTGTGAAGAATAAATGTTTAAGTCTTTCTTTTTAATCCACATGTGTCATGAAAGTAACAGAAACATGATTATTTCTCCTAGTTGGATGTAAATCAGATGTTGAGGAAATAAAAATTATATTTTTCCTTCACATATGTGATTAATTATTCTGTATTTCCTCTTTTTTGCTATATTTGTCTAAAATGCTCCTGCTACAACAGAAAAAGAAACAATCTCTCCTGACGTCACAGCTGACTAATAGTTTATTAATAAGTAATTAAGTATTATTAGTCAGTATGTGGGAGCAGACATGATGTAATCAAGCTCCGCTCATGTTGATGACATCGTTCCACATTTAGAGATTCCTACTTTACAAAAACAATAAACTAAACTTCATATTAAAAGTTAATAAGTTATTAATAAAAACACTCATTTTCATGTTTTCTATATTTACCAACCTGACAATAGAACCGACAGTTAATATTGAACATAAAACAATCTCACATCTGGCTGGAAAGTTAGTTTTGTCCTTTTCTAGACAGAATTCCTGGATCAGAGTTTCTAGTTGTGTCTCTTTTTGTCATCTCTGGTTCTGGTCGAGCGTTCTGAGTCAGAACCAGGTTCCGGGTTCTGCTGTGTTCACCTGATGGGCCTCATGAACAAAACCTCTACAGACATGTGTCACATGCCGGGCGGCTCAGCGTTGCTCTATTTCTGCTGCTGGACTCATCGTCCGGATTAAGCAGCTGCACACAGCTGGGGCGTTTCTCTATCCTTGGGAGGACTTTTCATCAATTCTAACCCTGACCTCTGACCCCAACCGTTCCCTGTTCACGCCTGACCCTAAATCATTTCACACTAAAGTCGTACGGCTGACCTCTGACCCCGGAAGCAGCAGTTTTTCCTCATGGTAACCAGGCTTTGGTCCCCACAAGGATAGCATTAGTTTATAAATGTCATGGTCACACACACACAGAGCTGCAGCTCCATATATGCTGCAGGTCTCTGCGCATCTCAGACCCAACAGAACCAGCAGAAGAACCAGATCAGGACCCCGGACCGCAGCCTCAGCATCATGCTGTGTCCCAGCCTCTTCCAACCGAACCCAGCCGTCCTCAGGTCGCTCCCGGACCCGGACCCGCTCTGGCCGGTCCGGAGCCTGTGGCCGGAGCCGCACCTGCTCCTCCACATGCAGGAGGTGAGGCGGAGCGTGGAGAGCCTCCACCGGAGGATCCTCCAGGAGATCCAGAGCTTCCAGCCCGTCCTCGTCTGGGACCTGTGCGACGGGGACGGCTTCTCCCTGAGCCTGGACACGGAGCCGTTCTCCCCGGAGGAGCTGTCGGTCACGCTGGCCGGCAGGAGGCTGAGGGTGAGCGGCCGGACGGACCGGACGGGTTCGCTCTCCCTCCAGTGTCGGGAGTTCGACCTGCCGGCCGGAGTTGAACCGGCGACCGTGAGCTGCTCGCTGGCGGCCAGGCGGCTGCTGATCCAGGCGGCCCCGCAGAAGCCGGCGCGGGACGGGAAGGAGCGGATCGTCCCGATCAGTGTGAGCTCGGGTCCGGTCCGGACGGCGAGCGTCCCCGTGGAGGAAAACTGAGCAGAGACGCATCACTGCAAATAACACTGGCAGCTGCTTCACATCCACTCGGACTGTTTCCAGGGTTAAAGGTCACAGTTAAAAAACATGAATTACATAAAAATAACTATAAACTCACATGTAATATAAATGTTAGAAGTTAAACATTTGGAGCTATAATCCTTTACTTGTCTGACGTCAGGTCACTTTTACAATGTCGATGCTTTTCTTGAAAGAAAATAAAACTGTTTTACCTCAAAGAAACTCCTTCTAAATTATTTCATTGACAGAAGCTCCCGGGTTTCGTCTCGATTTAGGATATCACAACAGAAATCAAAACAGAAGTCATCTGGCGACACAAACCGGGACAGAAAGACATCAGCAATTAACCCCAGAGCAGCAGATGTTGCTGCCCACGTGTGGAAAAGGTCAAAGGTCATCTCCAAAATATCTAAACTCAACTCCCTCATGGTCCAGAGAGAAGAACTCAAGACAGACTCAAGCCAACTTCAGAAATGAGCAGGAACTCAAAGGACTGTCGCTACGTGCGCACAGCTAACTAATGCTAACAATAACTAATGCTAACAATAACTAATGCTAACTAATGCTAACGCTAACTAATGCTAACACTAACTAATGCTAACTAATGCTAACACAAACTAATGCTAACAATAACTAAAGCTAACAATAACTAATGCTAACGCTAACTAATGCTAACGCTAACTAATGCTAACACTAACTAATGCTAACTAATGCTAACACAAACTAATGCTAACAATAACTAATGCTAACGCTAACTAATGCTAACACTATTTAATGCTAACGCTAACTAATGGTAACTAATGCTAACGCTAACTAATGCTAACACCAATTAATGGTAACTAATGCTAACGCTAACTAATGCTAACACTAACTAATGCTAACGCTAACTAATGCTAACTAATGCTAACGCTAACTAATGCTATCGCTAACTAATGCTAACACTAACTAATGCTAACGCTAACTAATGCTAGCTAATGCTAACGCTAACTAATGCTAATGCTAACGCTAACTAATGCTACACTAACTTATGCTAACGCTAACTAATGCTAACTAATGCTAACGCTAACTAATGCTAACGCTAACTAATGCTAACTAATGCCAACGCTAACTAATGCTAACACTAACTAATGCTAACGATAATTAATGCTAACACTAACTAATGCTAACGCTAACGAATGCTAACTAATGCTAACACTAACTAACAGGGAGGACAATCTAACCACAATCTGACCACCAATCATGGAGATTGGCTGACGGTGGTACGTATCGACGTCACTTCCTGTTGTTACTCTGTGTGCCTGTTAGCGTCTGCTAGCTCCGCATGCTCTCTTATTACTACGAATTCCCTGTACTGAGAAGTTTCTAAACTCACCTTCACGCTAATCACACATTTCTGTTGCTTCACTGAAGTTTTTAGAAACCGTAATTGTTCTAAATTGTTCTAAACCTTTTTTGTGTCGTGAGCACTCGCTAGCTTAGTTAGCTTAGCTTCTAGCGGTACTATGGCTTCTCCATCTGCTTTTCCCCTTTCCTGCTCTGTGTGTCAGATGTTTAGTTATTCCTCTGCCTCCTTTAGAGATAATGGTACGTGCATTAAATGTAGCATTCTTTTAGCTTTGAAGGCGAGGGTGTGTGAATTGGAAGCTCGGCTCCGTGCTATTGAAACACCCGCAGATAGCCGAGGCCCGTTTCAAACCGATTTTCCCCACTCAGCGATACACCCGCTGAGAAACAGAATCTGGTAATTGGCAGCTCCATAGTCAGAAACGTTGCTTTAGAGAAACCAGCAACCATAGTCAAATGTTTGCCATGGGCCAGAACAGGCGACATAAAATCATACCTCAAACTGCTGGCTAAGGATAATCGTGAATACAGTAAAATTGTTATTCACGCTGGCGGTAATGACACCCGGTTACGCCAATCGGAGGTCACTAAAATTAGTGTTGCTTCAGTGTGTGAGTTTGCAAAAACAATGTCGGACTGTGTAGTTTTCTCTGGTCCCCTGCCTGATCGGACCGGTGACGACATGTTTAGTCGCATGTTGTCATTCAACCGTTGGTTATCTAGGTGGTGTCCAGAAAACGGTGTGGGTT
>JAVLVB010000779.1:8220502-8266160 GCA_032876305.1 Orestias chungarensis | reverse complement strand
ACAAAGATCTGCAGTTTTAACTGAAGAATGGTGGTTGCTGTTCTAAGTTAAAAACAAATGCATTATTGGTTTATCTTGTAAAATCTAAATAGGTTGAGACATATGTGAGAAAGTGTGCTAAACTGGTAGTGGGTGGGAATACTTTGTCATAATAATTCTTCTTCAAAGCCTCTTTCAGGTGGGTTTACATTTCTACCATACTTGTATGAATCAAAACTGACTTTCCCCCCCTCTCACTCAGATTCGGACCATGCCTTCCCCCTGCGCACTCCCAGCAATATCCGACAGTACATTCAAAACCTAAAGGTGATCGACAATCAGCGGAAACTCACGCAGCTGTCGAGAACAATCGAGTGTTAGGATAGCTGCTTCTGGATGAAGAAATGCTTGAACTTTATACCCGAATCAGACGCTAAGACTGGATTGCAAAGATTGACTGAATGTTTACAATCACCTTGAGTGTTTCTGGACTGCAATGAAAATGTGCAGCATAAACGATCATGAGCTCCGTGCTGAACAACAGGACAGCTGGGAATGTTTTTACCAAACAAGCCTTACATCCGCCCCAAAAAGGCAACGTATAAACATGTACAAAAGTGCTGTAAATGTTTCAATATTTTTATGACACGGTGTAGACTTTAGCCTGTGAAGGAATCCAGCTAACATCACACAACACATGCTAATAGAAATATTATCTTTTCCAAGCACTTCTGCTTTCACTTTTGAAATAACATGTTATACATTTGGCAACATGGGCAGAAAACTGACATGCAGAGACTTTCATATCATGCTGTTTTCTAAATAAATTATTTTTCAAGCTGTGCAAACTCAATGAGAACCCGAACGAAAATGATGAAGAGAGAGAATTGTTTTATTATTTAAGGTACAAACGAAAGCAGTTAAAAACAGACCTTCCATCCGGAACCAAAAAAAAAAAAAGTCTCCCCAATATGGGGTGAGAAATTTCTCAACCAATCAGTCAAAACTCTCCTTGTTACAAATATGTACAACTTCTTTTAGAAAGTCATGGAGAGAAAATAGTGGATGAAGATAAATAAAAACAATAATTACCAGTGCCTTCTCCTGAATGTAACAATGGAGGAAAAAGAGCAGTCCTGCCTGTTACTGAATTTAATGTCTCAGAGGAAGGATGTAAGTCCATGACTACATGGGGATGTTGTTCCAGGTGGATATAACTCAATCACTGAGTGGATGGGATTTACTAGGAGGCTTTTGAGGGAAAAGAATGTGCACGACACATGTTGATTAAAATGGTTGTGTTTGAACAGCTGCGAAAAGCAAAGCGCATAAATGATTGAACCATTTAAGCATATTCAAACATGCTTATTGTGGCTTTGTTTCAAGAAACCTTTGAGATGCTGAAGGCGGTTCAGTGAAGTGATGAGTATATCAGATAGGGAAAGTTTTTTGTTTTTTTTTATAATTCCACTCTGTTTGCAGTGAGAAAGCAAGCTAAAAAAATGATAATGATAAAAAAAAAAACAGAAACCAAAAGAGTGAATTAAAAAGAGTGAATATAAATATTGCACTTCCAACCATTGTGTAGTTCCCAATGCCTAGTTGTTATTCCTTTGTTTGAGGTATTTATGCTGTTACGTTTAACATCAATAAAAAAAAACCTGTTACCTCAATTATCTCAAGCTACAAAGGAATAGGCAGCAGGAAAGGGACTAATCAGACAAATCCAAAACAAGAACTTAAATATATCATTCACATGAATCAATTAACACATGGCGCCACACATGTACACACAAGCAACGCTAACGCTAACCCACAGACATGAAGTATTTACATTAAGGCACATAAACTAGTATAGGTGCATCTTAATAAATTGAAATATCACCAGTAAAGGCGGTTTATTGAATTTATTCAATTTTAATAGTAAAAAGAGTTTTACACTGATATTTTTATGGCACTTAATTCAGTTAATTTTGATTTTTGTCTAGAGAAAATGAACTAACAAATCCAATTGGATTATTGGAGGTATACAAAGAAGCTGGCTGTTAACGAAGTGTCCCCTGTACACATATCAAGGGAAGGTTATTGACACCCCAAATCCTTGAGAAGGTTTTGGAATAAACTCTTAAAAATCTATATATCACCTTTGTACCAAATTAGTGAAATGATAGTTCCTTTCATGTATATTTTAATTTATTGAGATGCACCTTTATACGAAAGAAACACATACATGTAATTTTAACATTTAGTCCCTGTGGCCTTTTTGGTAGTGGGATGAAGTCAGCTGAGTCTCATTCATTTTACTTATCCAAAAAAATAAATACAGTATCTCATTCAGCATCCTCCTATAAGCTGAAAAGGATCTATCATTTTTCAGCCCCCAGTCAAGGCTACATCATTGCTGTCTGTCCTTTCTTTCTTTGTTTTCATCATGCTGCCATGGCCAACAACTCTGTGCTTGTTCCACTTCAAGCATCACGAACTCAAGAAGAAGAAAAACAAGACAGGAGAGCACCACTTTCAGACAGGAAGCACCACGCCGCTTCAACATGAGGTTCCACAAGTCTGTGGTGGTTCCAGTCCCATCCCAGTTAACTGACACCACAATGGCAGCTTTCCTAACACTGAGAATACACATGCAGGACTTGGACGAAGTGATCAGTAGGAGTCAAAGTCAAATCTCAAAGGAAGCTCAGTCAGTCTTTGGTGTAATTGGAAAAAATATCAGTAGATTTCCTTTGAGTGCAAAAAAAAAAAAAATATATATATATATATTTCAAAAAATCACTGTCCACCAACCTGAGGCTGAAAGTGATCTTTTCCATGAACAGTTGAGAAACATCCATCTAAAGCCTTTTTAATACCCGCTTTTTGTGTTCAGGGGTTGCTTAGTGGCAAGGTTGGGAACCGGCAACAGCTCACAGTTTAAGGCAAAAATACCAGGGTCGAAAAAAATCCTCTTAGCTCTTAAACAAGTTATTCTATCCATTGTTTCTTCCTGTTAAAGGTGGTCAATGTATCCAATCATTAGCACCAACGTGAAGCAGATAAACAGGTACTACAGAAGTCTTCATCACAGGCAACAAAAGTAAACCCAACATGTTCATGGTTGCGCAGGAGAACGGTAGACCGTGTGCTTGTTTTGTCTAAAATGACTTTTCAGGTACAGAAATCTGTTCTATTAGACAACAATCCCAACAGGGTAAAAACAAAGACATAAATAAAAAATAAACATTCATTTGGCTTGTAGATCCTTGGTTGTTTTTTTTTTTCTTCCTCTAGTGCAGCACAGCGGAGTTCCAGTAGTCTCTCATTCAACTGTTCTGATCGGACGCCACATGTTCCGTTGTGATTCCCCTTTGCAATCATTCGGACAGATATTGGTGTCCTGGTGGTTCAGATGATCGGTCAGGCCTCAGAGGCAGCCTGTGGTTTTAGTTGAGCTTTTTCCATGGCAGTGCCGTAAGGTAGCGACCGCTTAAAGAAGCCAAACTGCAGCGAGATTACAATCAGACATGCAGGAATTAGATGTGAACACACTCCTATAAAGTCCTCATAAACAATTTCTTTAAATGTGATCTTATTTACTACGTACACAATATGAAAATAAAGTACGAAGCAAATAAGAATCAACACGGCAAAGCAATTTTCTTACGAGCCACAAACGTATATGGATTATGACATAGTGTTGGGAATATGAGTAGAAAAGTAGAATATTCAGCTGCTTCCATTCACTTTGATTCAATTTTTACAAGATCATGCAAAATTTAGTGACGGGTGGAAGAAAAGGTATGTTCATGGGGGCGTCTGAGTAACAATGCTACTCAGAACAGAAATTCCCACCTTCCAAGTCTTTGTACTAGTGTTTGTTCGGTTGCAGTGTTTTTTTTGTTTTTTTTACAAGTGGTTATTCAACATTTTGGTCAATTACAGACAAACTTTAATCAAAAAACTAATATATGCCCTACAAATTCACATTCAAGCTTCAGATTTTGCTATTACTGTTTTTGTTTTAGTAGGGAATTTGTTATGTATTTATGCTTCAGTTTGATGATGCATGTGTAAAATTGTCTTCTACCTCTTTTGCAATTGTCAGGATTGCGTCATCCTTTTTTTAAATGTTTCTTTATACAGATGTAAATATATATATATATATATATCTAATATAATATTACAAGCCCAAACACAAAGCTAATGGAGAAGCTATAAACATGATGACATATAACCAATAACATGTCTTAAAAGCAGCACATGGGTGTTATTATATTCTATATGCTTAACTAATCCACTCACCCTATAAAGAACGTATATAAGAACAGCCAGGAGCAGTAAACCAGCCAGGATGGCCAGGACGATGATCCACAGAGGGACTGAGTTTTCAATGTCTGGCTTATTCCAAACCACCGGGGTCACTACCTGTGGTGGGCAAGATAATTTCTCAGCTTAAAGTAAACCCATCTTGGAAGATTAGCATGTTAAAAGGTCAATAAATACCTTTTTCTGACCACTTGGATAATGTTTGGGAGGAATTACATATGGCATCTTCTTTACATTAAATCTGGCCAGACACTCCATCACATACTGCTTATAAGGTCTCTGAAGGACAAGTAGGAAAAAAACATTTAAAACGCATGAAGTACATAAAAGCTACACAAGGTGGTGACACAGACCGTTGGGAAACAAACTATCTCTTTACCATTCCAATCTTTTCAGTGATTCTATCAAACAGACCCTGGATACTTTTAACACAACACACGTTACTTTGCAGAAGGTGATGAATATTATTAGACATGATTTCAAAGAGTGACATAGAGAAACTGTTGTACATCAATGTAGAGCAACTCCAGAAAGCAACAGTTTTTGATTTTTGTTTTTAAGTAAGCACGTGAAACTACTTAAAAATGGCAGCTAGATCAAAACCTATGCAAATGCCAAGTTTGCGAAAACAAGTATGTTACCAAACTCGGCTCTTCGTTGCAGTTTTTTTTTTTTTTTAGCTTTAGGAAAGTTGCTTCTTAGATCCTACCAAAGTCTGACATGTGAAAATACACAAGCACTAGGGGGAAGTATTTTGTGGCACTTTCTACTGGTGGAAACACATGTTCGTGTATGAAGAAGACAGATTGAATGGCAGGGTTGTTCTCCTGCTAACCTCAATGAAGGTCTCGGCCCAGATGCGTGAGCGCATTTTCAGGATCGCCGTTGTTCCCTTCTCCAGGAGACCCACGTTGCACTGAAGCATCCAGCAATCCACGTTAGAGCAAGACTATGGGGAAAAAAAATTCAAATGTGTATTAAAACTAAATCTCCACAAACGTATCCCACAGCAGGAAAACCTCAAGTAAATGCAGGTGAGATTTTATAAGGCAATAATAACAAGTATGGTCATAATGCTTCAGGACACATAAATGTAACAAAGAGCCCAATGTTATGATCCCAATTCCACGCCTGCTTCGAATTAGACCGAAGGAATGTCATGAGACTGTAAAAATGCAGCATGCACAACTTGCCACATTATTGCCTAACCACTAAGCCCGACCCATTTTTCTCAAGACTAGAATACACAATCCGTATTAGCTTTCAATAGAGCAACTTTATTGTTTTACAACATCCACACACTGTCCTTCAGTAACAAAGTTAAAGTCAGACCACCCCAGCACTGGGAGGTTTCCTTGGGTTTCCTGCAGGAAAGCATTAGTTTACTTATTACACCAAGCAGGGAAAACCCAAGAGAAGAGGAGTGCAACCGCCCAATTCCTTTAGTCTCAGTCTTAGACTGACTTAATGAGTACTGAATCAGACAGGGAGCAGATCAGTTCACTTCCTTCTGGTGGAACGGCTTAACGCTTGAGGCAACAGGGCCACACAGGTCTGAGAAAATACATGTACAGTTAAGGTCGCCTTACAGCTGCATTTTACAAATTCTTGATGGAATAATGACGAAAAGGTTTGTGGTGTCCCCATAATGAAATGAATTGACATTTTGACATGGCATCCCTGCTGCTGTATGCACAGACAACCTTACATTGACATTCAAATTTAAGTTTGGTTCTCTACAGCACCGTAATTGGTATATCTAAATCAGTCTAGTGAGGCACTTCCTTTGCCCACGTTTGGTCGTTTCAGGAAATTTCCTTCTGCTTTTTTTACACACTATCTTGACAGCTAACAGTCAGAGTTAATCTCTGAACTGCCTGTGTAAAAATAGCCCAAAATGGGATTGGTGACTGACTGGAGAGGAATTTAGAAAGATAATTTAAATTTGGCTGCAGTGCTGTTTGTAGAAAGCAAAACTTGTGTATGGAATACAAAACAAATCTGAGCGGATTCAAACAATAGAAAAAGTATTAAAACACAAAGATATGATTTTTAAACCTTTGAAGATTGTTTTGAGTGTCAAGCATTCAGGCAGTAGCTAAAAAACTAGGTGATCCAAAATGACAGTGATCCTAGATATAACCTTTCACAATAATTGTATTCACTTGGAATATGTTGATGAATTAACGTTGAGAATGATTCATTCAACTGCACTAAAGGCATCGACCCAACAAACCACTTAGAATAATAGGATTTATTTTTAAGACAGTTCCAAATGAATTACATTTGAATCTGGAAATTTGAATTTAAACTTTGCATGTATTGTGTAAACTAATGAACCAATCACAAATTAAACATCCAGAATCACTACTACCAAGCTACAAAACAAGTTTGTTTCAAGACCACCATTTTTCTTGACTATTAGGGGGGTTGGAAGCATACCTTTGTGCTTTTTTGCCTAGCTCAGCTCTTCAAAGACAAAGCAAGTTTGTCGCTTCATAACCTCCACAGACTAGAGTGTGTTCAGAGAAAACTGGAGAGGGGTCCTTCATATTTAAGTGTCATTGAGCATACTTGATAAACAAAAAGTCCGGAGAGCCTGGCAGGAAGACAAAGAACGCTGTAGTAGGGGACCGTGTCCTAGGATAAGAAAGTTACAAGCAGCTTCACAGCTCAATAGGAGCAGTGTGTTGGTTGGATTAGAACACCCACAGCCAAAAATGGGAAAGTACTGTGATGGAAGAAGTGCATCAGAGGCAAAAAGCCTACCCTGTGTTCATGTCTTCACAGCATTTCCCTGCCAGGCTACTACTTAAGGGTCTTTAATGTTAATTGTCACAATGGGACCAATATGTGTCCTCTGACCTGTCCTTTTTAATGGCATCATAATTTAATTATCCAGTCCCCTGAGGCATGCTTAGAAAGCCAGTCAGAGGTTTGCATGCACTTATCAGCATAGACGTTATATCAATTTTGGACTTTTAAATCAATTACTTTTAAAACCCTTCAAACAAGCTCAAAGTGACATATACAGATTAAAATATACAAATATCACCACAAATACTAAGTTTAATCCCTTCTATTAAGTAGAACCTTGACCAGATACTGTCTGTTTCAATCATAAAGTTTCTAGCATGAATTAAGCTGGATATTTGACCACGCTTCTCTTTGATAATGGTGGATCCTCATTTTAAATTGTCTGGTTATCAGACACAGAATAGACTTTTTAGCATAGACCCTTTTAGAGTAATCAGCTGAATTGAAGATGAGATCTGTATCCTGCTGGAACACCCTAATTTGTTTAACTTTAGTTAACAATATTAATATTTGTTCATTTTAGCTGAGCAATATTGGGTTGACCAACCCCACAATGTCCATCCACCAGTACTACTGGCAGCAAATCTTTATTTGAGGGTTGAACACAAAGTGCAGAAAAGTGTCAAAATCCCTTGACACTGAGCATCCTACCAGGTTGGTCAAATGGGCAAGCTGATTCTTGTGGACGTCCCTCCTCTCTACATGATGCTCTTCAGCCTTCAGTGCCAGAGCAGGAGAGTCTGTCGATGTCCGCTGGAGCTAAAGAAAGACGCAAACATACAGTCCTGATTACCACAGCACATTAACCGACTTCAGCAGAAAACTACATCATTTTCTTTGCCAATATATGGCCTAATGGTACTATGACCCTGAGGTTATTGTTTCATTAATCACAAGCATGTGAGCGCTCCCCCCTCATGCATTCCCATGGAAATTCAACGCAACCATTCAAGAAGGGAAAAAAAACTTTAGTTCAGAGCTAAGATGAATGACAACCTCGCAGGCCTGCGCAACATCTGTCAGACGTCAAATGTAAACAAAAACAACTGCATGGAAATGTTTTGCCAGCAGAATCTCAGAGGCTACTACTTGGAAAGGGGGTGTTGGTGAATGCTGAAGATGAGTGAGCGTGGTGCTGGGTGAGGTGGTGCTTTGAGCTGCGAGCGTAGGGATGGGCCGTAACTTCAAAGCAGTGGTGGGGTAAGTGTCATGGGTGGGGTTGGGAAGCTGGGAGGAGGAGGTGGATGTGGGCAAAACATTGGGAATTTGGGTGCATAAAGACCTCTAATTTAGCCCCATTTGACCTCAGGAGGTGTGCGCATGCATGAGAGATGCTCACTTTGAGTTTAAGGGGGTTCAGGACGTTGTCCGCGGTGCAGTTGATGGGACCTTCTGTGGAGAACTCCAGAGGGTAAAGGAGAGAGCGACCCTGGATGCGGAGAGGGCAGCGCAGCTCCAGTAAGGTGCCGCTGATCCGACTGGGGCCGTTGTTGACAAGCTGGGAAAATCAAGCAAGCAAGAGTGCGGCATGTTTAGATTAAAATAATGTCTTTATTCTATTTTTAAAAAGAAAATGAATACTGCTGTTTATTGTGTGAGGAGTAATAAAAAGTAACAGTTTTGCTGGTAAAATAATTGGAATATACGGTAGATTTTAGTATTTACATGTCAATGCTCCCATCACATTCATCCGTGATTTTGTTATCTGTTCTCAGCTCTTTAGACCATTCCTGAAAAACCTTGCATCTTAACAATAAATACTTGAACTAAATGGTGTAATCTTCACAGCATTAAAAAAAGGAAAACTAAAGAGTCATCAATGCACTCATTATATGCAGTCCTTAAATGTCTGTTTAATTAAGAACACAAACACAAGGCGGCCACACTAAGAACACTTAAAATGTTCTTACTTCTCTCGCTAAATTATATCAGGTGACACCCCTTATGTTTCCTTAGCAGCTTTAGTCCCATTAGATTTCTAAGATCCACTTCCACTTGGTCCAGTTCTACAGTTTTGCAGATAGTATCAAGTATCAAGATACGACCTTTAAATTACATTCAAAATAAAATGAAATGCTGTTTTGGTTACGTACGTAGAAATACTTCCTGCTGTTGTTTGGTACCCCGTAAAACAATAGCAAGTGATGCATGTTGTCAATTTTATGTAAGTGATAATTATTTGTACTTTTTTCAACAACTTTTTCAACATAACATTTTTCCATAATTTTAACAATTATGTTAGTCAATAGTCTGTTACATACATATAATTTGTTAGTCCTGTGAGGATCTCCTTCTAACAAGGGTAAGATCTGTAGATGTTCTGCGTTGTTAGCTGACACCCATGTGTGTTTGAAAAGGTTCCTTATGCACTCAGACTGCAGGTTTACTGGTGGTTACTAGAATCTCTAAAAGGAGAATGGGAGGCACATCTTTTAGTTATCACGCTCCTCTCCTGTGGAACCAGCTTCCAGCTTTAGTTCGTGAGGCAGACACCCTGTCTAGTTTCAAATCTAGGCTAAAAACCTTCCCGTTTGATAAAGTTTATAGTTAGGAAGAGGTAGAGAACACAGCCTAATCAGCTTGGGGGAGGAACTCAGTGTTGACAGACAGTTTTCCTTTGCTCTACCTTCTTCATGTCTCACTCTACTGGGTTAAGTTAATTAAGTTTTTTTATAGTTATGCTTCTATTAGGCTTAGACTGCTGGAGGACAATCTGACCACTTATCTCTCTGCTACTTTCTTCCTTTGTCCAATCTGCTTAGTTACCGTTATTCAACCTTGTTAACCTTTTATTTTCTCTTAGTGTTCTTTTCTCCATAGTAGTCACATCTAGTCTGGCGTTCTGTTGGCTGAGACAGCTTCTTGGATGAGAACATGGGCTGAGATGCTTCCAGTGACGCTCTACAACTGCTGCTATAAACTCTTTTTTTCAGTATCCTGTGCATCTAATTTAGCTTTCTGTCTCTTCAAACCCCCAGTCGGTCATGGCAGACGGCTGCTTGTACTGAGCCAGGTTCTGCTGGAGGTTTCTTCCTGTTAAAGGGGAGTTTTTCCTCTCCACTGTCGCTACATGCATGCTCAGTATGAGGGATTGCTGTAAAGTCAATGAGAACACAAGCCATTGTTTTGGTCTGCTGATTCCAGAG
Organism: Orestias chungarensis; assembly: GCA_032876305.1. Taxonomy (NCBI): domain Eukaryota; kingdom Metazoa; phylum Chordata; class Actinopteri; order Cyprinodontiformes; family Cyprinodontidae; genus Orestias; species Orestias chungarensis. The sequence goes on along the minus strand of JAVLVB010000779.1, from coordinate 8,255,901 downwards.
GAGTGAATGCTGTAAGTCACTGACTTAATGAAATCTGCTGGAGTTCCTTAGATTGGAAACTTATTCAAATTGATTTGTTTATGATGTATCTTTGATTTTAATTGATTTTCTTGTAAAGAGCCTTGAGACGACATCTGATGTAAATTGGCGCTATATAAATAAACGGATTCTTGACTTACGCTGGCTGGCTACTAAGTGGCAGTGTATGGAGTGATACACTTGAGTTCAGTAACGTGACGTAAAGCCAAGCATCTCTTAGGCGCCCACACAGATAAGAAAACAGCTTTGAACAGCAGACCACTGTAGTGACATAAAAATCTGATGTTACGAGTCCTAAAGTTTCTTTCGATGTTTTATTTAGAACCTGACTAAGATCAAGAGTAGTATCTTTACAAAATCATATCTGACATGGATTCTTCACTTTACTTCTCTCGTGCCTTGTTCTATTGGGTTAGGTTATCCTAAGCTGTCTCTATGGTTATACTGTTATAGGCTTAGGCTACTGTTAAACAATCTGACCACTTTTCCTCACTCTGCAACTTTTTTCTTCTACTATCCAATTTGAATCAGCTGCTGTTATTCTCAACTGTAAACTTTATGGTTTTTCTCTCAGCGTTTTTTTTTTTTTCTTTCTTTCTCATTAGAAGCTAAACCTGGTCTGGCATTCTGTTAGTTTAAACACCTTCCTGGAAGGAGACATGGTCTGTATGTGCTGCCAGCGACTCAATCTTCTCCTTTAGCTGCTATTAGCATTTTACCTTTTTTAAGACAGAGAGGACATCTACTGCCGTTCCTGTGCTTTTTTGTGTGTTTTCTGTCTTCTAAAACCCCCAAGTCTGTAGTGGAAGATGGTTGATTGTATTGAGCTATGTTCAGGTTCTGGTTCTGCTGGAGATTTCTACTTGGTAAAGCTGAATGCATGCTCCATATGCGGGACTGCTTCAACTCAATGACCCGATGCAATTTGCTGGCTTCTCTGAGATGGAAAACTTATTAAACTACTTTGAATAATAAACTGAATCTGATCCACTTTTTGATAATTACGATCAATTTTAAATTATGTATGATTGAATTGAAAAGATTCTTCCTATAAAGCACCTTGAGATGACATGTGTTGGGAATCAGTGCCATATTAATGAAACAATCATTTTAACATTTACATTTCTAATAAAGCACAATCAAAATCTATGTGCAATCTGGAGTCAATTTTCTTTCCTTTTCTTTTTTATGGAATGAACAATAGGATCTACTTCCAAACACAATCTATTATTTTCCCATGCAGTGGGTAGACATTAGAGCTTGGCTGGTTACCTCATAAATGTGTTCCACGGGAGGCCCGACATCCTGTTCCACTCCGTAGTTTTTGGGCACTTTCCAGTCGGCTGGTGGAAAGAAGACCTTATCTGGTCGAGACACACTTGAAAAGAGAAGGGTGGTGATGAGAGCAAGTTCAAAGAGGAACTGGAGACTGAATGAAGTCCCACAAGTTCAAACAAGAAAATCTTCAATGCTGAACTCACCCCTGCAGAATCACATCAGCCTGGACCTCCACCTCCAGGTTATAGTAAAAAACTTCACTTTGGGAGTTATTCTCGTTTTTACTGTGAAACAGAATAAGAGCATTCAGGTAAGCTAATGATTGGAGTTTATGTCCTTATTGGTACATTTCAGTGCAAAAATATTATTTTAAAAAACAGTATTATCAAAGGTTACCTGCGTATCTGCAGGTAAAACTGGACGGTTTTTTGCGTGTCCTTTAAACGTGGCACCGTAAAACGCAGACCAGCCCAAAGCTGTGAAGGTTAAAATGTAAATAGAAAAATCAGATTTCACAAACAGAATATTTAATTTATGTTATTTGAAAGCTCTTGGAATAGATTATTTGGAAAGTCCTGCTCCTTTACAAGCTGGCTAAGTAACCCATTACCTCTTAAGTCCCCATTTAGTGGTTACCAAGCTTATCTAGATTAAGTATCTTGCATATAAAACTAATAAAATGAATTTAAAATAAGAAAATCTCCACTCTGACAGCATAAACAATAAACCTAAAGATCTTTCGATGAGCATTTGAAGCTTGTTTTAGGAATTAACTTCCCATATTGTTACTATCCTGGTGAGATATAGTTAATAGTCATCCCCTTCAGTCCGGTTTAATACATGCCAGCCTGTGAGTTGGTCGTTAAAGATACTTTTTCCCAGCAGGGAGCTTGGGTTACAGATGGAATCTCAACATCCTGTCACAACATTTCCGGACACAAGCACACTTTTCCTGTCGCATTCCCCACCCCACCAAAACAGTGTATCCTGCGACATCCAACGTCAGCAGTTTATAATGTATTAACATAAACAAGTACATTTGGGTGAAGTCATAACAAAATTGCAGCACAGATTCCACCTATTAATCAAAAATGAGGCAACGTCTTTCCTGCTTCCACTGAATTCAAGTTTCCTCTAGTGCAGGATTCTAAAGTGAAATGTAAGTCCATCTATTTGACAGCTGCCTTAAAACGAGTTCACTGAAAATGACCATGTCTAAACAAATGAGCAAATCTACTACGGAAAATAAACAAAAACTAAATTTACAAGGAAATCTTACAAAAAAAAATACTAGGGTTGCCAAACATGGTGTTATAAGCTATTTAAATGTGAGGTGTTCCTCGTTTTACCCCCACAGCCAGTTCATTTTGCATTTCACTTGTTATGAATATAACAATAAGCACTTTGTTGTGTATTTTTGTAAATTTCATTCACCTACAATTGATCAAGGTTTTCTGTCTTTTATCATGAGTGTATGTGGTAAAAAAATAAAAGAAATAAAATAAGAGTTTCAATAAAAGCCTTATTACATTGGTATCAGCTTTCATTGGGTTTCCCAGATCACAGCTGAGGTATCTGGTCTGGTTTTCAGTGTCGTAGCTACAAGTGAGTTGGGTTAGGCTCTGGAGAAACAAAGAGGACACATTTAACCCATCAGCTTCAGAAAATTTAAGATCTCACACTCTTTTTTTTTAAAAAGGTGTTTTCCTCTCACCTCATTATTACGGGCAATACCGCTGTAATCTGCCTCAGGGGGCAACGCCACATAGAGCTCTGCCTCATATGCTCCTCCTTCTCCTTCATTGCGGGCGTTGAAAGTTAAGGTCAAAGAGTTGTCATCACCGAGGTAGACTTCCTTCCTGTCACTGAGGGCCCAAGAGAAGAAAAGAAAATGATTGATGGGATCAATTACACAACATGCTAAAGAATAAGGCAGAGGCTGGGCTAAGCTAAGTTTACAAGATTGTAAAAAGTAATGTGTTTGCAAAGGTTTTGTCAATTGTTGACGTGGTTAGAGGCTTTGTGATCAGGATTTTACAAACTAGAAATAGTACAGTCAATTATTTCTTAATGCAGTAGTAATGAAGTCATTTATGCAGCCAAACATAGTTGAATGCCATTCCTTACTTTCTTTTGCACACTCTACCATTCACCATTGTTTACAGCAGTGAGAATTGGAGAGGGTGCACAACCCTTCCTAATTATGGCCTGTTCTTGTAAATACAAACATCTGATCCTATAATAGTCTGAGCGTCAACCATAGTATGAGTCCAACAAACTGTCGCACAGCTTTAAAAAAAACAAACAAAAGACAACATTAAAAACACCAGAAACCCTACAGCTTCTGCAACGGATTTCCACATCCAACGGGGTCATGCGTTATGCATGCAGAGCATACAAAAAAACACCATCCCAGGGAACGGTAAATAATGTTTACCACACTTTTCACTTAGTCTTTGTCATCCTGTCCTCTGAGTACTATTACGTTTGTATGATTTACTAAAGACCAGACAAAAAACAACTATTTTAATAGCACTAATCACACTTGCCAATGTATTACTACTTATCCAGCCATACATTTAGCGGGGAAAACTGAACGCAGATGGGACATAAATAAAAGGAATGTGAGATCAAAATGACAGAGCAGAAACATTGAGCAGGCACTTATTTCTGAGAAAAATGCAAGCAGATTTTTGGGCTGCTCTCTGGTAAACAGCTACCCAAACACACTCCTCTATCTCCACCATCTTCTCTTATTTTTCCTATAAGGGGAAACTTTGTGCTTGTTCTTTTCAAGGAATTGTGTGATACAGCTGCGCAAGTTTTTAAAAAACTGAAATTAGCTGTATTTTTGATTAAGGTTCTACAGATGAAGAGATCAGAGTAGGAAACCTTGTTCAGAGTTTACACAGTATAGTAAAAAAAAGTATCTACAGGCTTGGTGCCTCTCTCTGTCTTTTTTTAGGTTACAACTACAAATTGTCTTCAATTGTATTGGGATTTCCTTTGCCAGATCAACACAAATACTGCGTGATTGTAAAGTGGAGAGTGCTTGTCTTGAGCAGAAAAGGGAAAGCTTCTTAGAAATAAAAAGCAGATTAATGGGATTAAACACAGACGTTGCTTACAGGAAAAACCTCATGAGGCTGCAAAAATACCAAAGTGGAAATTTACATACTAGCTGGAGTCAACAGTCCAGAACTAAATCTGATTGAAAAGCATTGGAAATAGTTGTTCTGAGATGCTTCTATTTACTTTGTATTAGTTATTTTATAAGAATGTGGAATACAGGTAGAGCCACATCATACTAAGAGTTGCAGTGAAAGGTGGTTTTACAAAGTGTTGCAAACCACACTTTTTGGATTGTTTTGTTTTTGTTTTTTGTAAACAATTGTTTTTAACAGTATGCGTAACTTTCCTTCCACATTATGATTATGCACTACATTGTGTTGCCTACACATCATAAAATTCATTGATGTTTGCGGTTGTGATTTGGAATAAGTTAAACAGAAAGTTTCAGACAAGGATGTGAATCGACTTACCTGTGCACTGCCAGCTTTAAGTCGGGAACACAAATGTTGTCCTCTCCGCAGTCCAACAGTATCTGAGCCTGAAAAATAAACCAACAAGAGATAAGGCTTTAACATAATGCGTCTGCTGACTGCTTTGATCACACAAGATCCTAACTAAACCACCATGTGCCGCAGGATGCAACATGCAGCATGACTAACACATTCCAGCTGTCTGCCTTCCACCTGGATGTCTGCATTTATAGTCAAATAAGTCACCTGTTCCGATGCACAAACACGCGTGGAAACAACGAGCAGGTAGGAGTTCAGAGCACAAGCAGGAGACGATCCTTAGCGCACAGCTGCCAGCTCTCACCCGTATCCCACATCACAGCTGCGTGTGGTGAACCACGCTTGCACCACACGCTACACCACCCTGCAACCCGCCTCATATGATCACATAAAGAGAGGACGGAGAGGGCTAGAGATCATCCAGCTTAGGGAACGCACTGGGACACAAGATATCTTTGTTGACATGAAAACAGGAGTGAGGCTTCAGAGATTACAGCTGAAGGAAAGACAAGAAAGGGCCAGAAACACTGCCAGATGATTGATTGACCACTGAACATGCGGCGAGGTAGCGGGCTGGGGGAATCCCTGGGGGCTCGGTCAAATTGCATCCCGCTGCGACTGACAGTGCGATGATGTTTGTGATGAAGAGGATAATAAATAGAAATGTACAAAAAAAAAATTACAGACAGCAAAGTGCCCCTCTTGTTATTACGCAATCCAGGGGGCTGTAATTATGGACGCCATGGTAACCACTGTGCTAACTTGGCCACATGTTCACTCTCGACTCGTTTGTGCTGTCAGAGCGTAGCAAGTTCACGGTACCATCAATTAACATTGGGGGCATCATCAACATAGATATTAATATCACAAAGGAAAATAAGACTCCTAACTTGGCAGCATGAATATCTTATATTTAGTCAATCCGATTATATTTTTTCAAGAACAGCGAAGGCACAGATGCACATTTTAAATCATTTCGAGATACCCCTCTCCAAAAAAAATAAAATAAAAACAATATAAAAAAAATTAGATGTAAATTAATAGATCTCCCCCGAAGCCATAACTCTTCAGAGAGACATGTGGAGTATGTTAAGGATGCGAGAGAAACTGCTCCAAGAAGATCAGCCATCTCTCATTCCCCCTCCAGACTGAAAAGAACTTGGCACAGTGAAGCGAAATGTTACAAGGCCTGCCTCACATTCTCAGAAATATACACAGGAATCAATACAGCAGCGAGTGTCTGATCCAATCCAAGGCTGAGGTGCAACGGCCACTCGTCACTGTTTAAAGAGATTAGTTGAAACGATATAAGGCAAGATTAATGAAACATGTTGGCAGTCTTACCCTGTTCCCTTTTACACACACACACATACTCAGATCAAGTTGACTAAGTTTGTTTTTTGTTTTGTTTTTTCACAGGTTTATGATCGGTGTTACGGCTCGGGCATGACTTGCAGTTTTTAGTAAAACAACAGACCACATCTGTTAGAGGAGAAATAGCCTTGATATCTAAAAGAGACATCAGTGAATAAGACCAACATGAAAAAATCAGACACGCGCTGTAAAGCGGAAAAACAGACCTAAACACAAGTTCATAATAAGATGATTAATCTTTTCAAAATCCTCTTCCAGAATATCCATATGACGCTTGTTCCAACATGCCTTAAAGGAAGCATGTTCAGAATGTTCTATGAGGTTAGACTCAAAAACACAGTTATTTTTTTAAGTCTGGTTTGCATTTCGTAAAGCAAGATACTGAAAAGAGGATTCCTTTAAAATATTGTTTTAAAAAAAAATCCTTGTCTTAGTTTCATGAGATTGTTTGTTGAAACCCTTAAAAACAACTTTTAAAAGTTTACGTTAAGTCAGATTTCCTCAACATTCAAATGAGCTCACCATGTCTTATCTTCTAAGAAGTAGGATCGGCGTTCAAAAAATGTATGCACAACTCTAGAATTTGTATTCATAGTTATATGTCAATAAGGTTCTTGTGGCCAAAACTCTGCTGAAATATTCGTGAGCCTGTGAGTATGAATCTAAAAGCCGTGAGCTATGACTACAAACTCTTCCCTTCTCTGTGGACACGAATTGAAGTTTGCGGGTATGAGTTAAAATTATGTCACAGGGCAGAGTAATTGATCCGCTGTCCTCTGCCATCTTTGAATTTGGAGCACGCTGTGTTTGATGTGATCGCGAATCGATTACTCCGCCCAATGGTATTTCAGCAGAGTATTGGGTACAAAACTTTATTGACATTTGAATACAAATACAATTGTTAGAGTTGTGCATACAACTTTTTGCTAGCAATCTAAGTCCATATTCTTCAGGTCGTTTTATTTTTTTCTCTAATAGTTAAATAGTTTAAGTATGTGCTGGTATAATAGGTATACCTAATCTATTAGTAGAACTTCATAATCATATTTTAAATTATCAGAACAAAACAGTCAACATTTTAAACATTACAAAGACTCTGTAAACCCGTCTTGTTCTTGTTCAATTTTGCAGCGTAGCAAAGGCTTAGTTGCTGTTAACTGTATTCCCAAAAGATAACGCAATTTTAAATGCTTCCTAAGTACCTTCTGCTCAATAACGATGGTGGTCTGGTAGTTGAGGATGGGCCACAAGCCATGGGAGTCCGCAGGAGCGTTTGGGTCCAAGCTGAAGTTCAAGGCCACAAAAATGGAGGAGAGTTTATCCCTGAATTCTTTCTCATCCTACAAGTAACGAAAACAATGGTAGAGTTAAAATAAAAACACGCTTTGTAAAAAAAAATGAGGATAATCTGTTCAAGACGAGGCTTGTGTTTAGCACAAAATCCAATAACCATCAGAATCATTGCTAAAGTTTTGCTCAAAAAAAGAAATGGCATACTCTTAGATAGATCTTTGTTTGCTTGCACAAATGCCCACCATGGCGGACCCTCGCACGTTCCTGGAGCAAAGGCTGATGGGAATCCAGGAACAGAGCCCTCTTCACAGCAGCTTTCTGCTTATGCTTGTGACTATCAAGCTGCACCTCCACCTGGAAGTCTGGAGTACAGAGAGCACAAATGAGCATTCATTGGATGATGAATGCTCCAGAGTCACCGAATGAAGGGTCTGAAAAAGCCCTCTGCAAATGGTCTGAGGCGCATGCAATTCAGCTGATGTAACCAAACGGAGAAGCAGGGAGAGCATCTGTGCTTAGAGAACGCCGTAATTAGAGATAATAAGTAATGATAAGGAAAGTGATTGAATACAGAAAAGAGTTGCTTATTAAACACTGCCAGAAAAACAATCCAGAGATCTATAGTTGCTGTCAAAACTTTGTGTCACTGTTATGGATCTGAAATGCTAACATTGGTGGCCAGTTGACAGCTTATGTGCTTGTAATAAAGTCCAGATGTGGAAAATTGGCTCACCTAGATCAGGCTGTAGGTCTTTCCCATTAGCATATATGCAGTAACTCAGATTGACGCTGTTGTAGACACACACAAAAAAAATCAAGGATTTAATAACAAAGGCAAGTTCATTTATGAAAACGATTAGGGTTAAATATACAGTATGAGCTTAACAAATAACTCATCCTAAGTTGCTCTGCAATTTTCCTCACATATCCCATCTTTCTTGTGTCAGGTTCAAATCACGATGCATGCGAAATGGTGGGAATGCAATGAATAACGTGAGAAATATGTTGATGTTTTGAGACAGAGCTGGCATCTGACCACTCTCACCAGCTGGGCTGATAAAGCTCCGGGTCTCCGTTTCCACCGACCCACACACAGAAAGAAGCAGCAGACTTAAGAGGGGTGAAATTGTGAAAAGACTCGAGTTTCCGCGCTGACCAGTCAGTGGTCGCCTGTATAAGCCTGTAACCCACTCCCATGACATCAGCTACCCGACATTGTTCTGCTGCTGTCCAAGTCTGCAAACTTGCAGCTGACCCCCACTGCCCTCCTTTTATGTGATTTTATGTGAAACGGCATGTTATGCATACAAACAAATGCATAACAGAGGTGGAAGTGTTTTTATGTGGTTTGTGCATGCATTTGTATTAAGCTTTCCTGATTAAACACTTCCTTATTTTGGTTGATGTTTTTGCCAGCTTGGAACCTCCAGAGACAATTTTATCGTATTCATTTTTTTTTATTAAGTCTTGCTGGTGTCTGTGAACATAATCTTTGATGTTTTACCAGAGATTCTCAACTGGACCTAGCTCTGGACTTTGACTGGGTAATTGTAACCCATGGATGTGGTTTCATTTAAACTTTTAAACTTTAGCTCTAAGTCTGACCTGTGGGTCCTTGTCCTGATGGAAATTAAACCTCCACCCCGGCATTAAGTTTCTTTGCAGCATCTAACAGTATCTCTTCTGGAAATGCTCTTTATTTAAGTCAGAATATTTTCCACCTTAGACCTTTTCAGCATACCTGTCCACGCTAATGAAAAGCATCCTAGTGTCTTGCTGCCGACATCATTAATTACTGTCCTCTTGCAACTGTGCTTATACTCTTAAAGACAATTGTATTCCTAGTACTAAACTGATGACTTTCAAACAGCAATTGACTCAAATAGGTTTTATTAGAGAGCATTAAAGTGAATTGGCCTACATACATTTGCACAGCAAAAATGATAGTTTGGCATCTGCTCCTTGTATAATTTTTCTGTTCCATTTCCCTAGTATGCTCTATCCAATAAAATTCCAACAAATTTCATTGAAAATTTCAGCTGTCCCATGATAAAATGTGGAAACATTTTAAGGAACACGGGAATCCTGTTGAAATGGAGATGAAAAATGAGAGGATAAGACGAAGGAAATACAAAGCCTTCTTTTAGGGAGTAGCAATAACTTCTCTTATACGCTCCTGTGTCTGCACAACTTAGTGCAAGCTCACAGGAGTCTGCGTGTCCTGATGTTTCCCAGCTGTGTTCCACCACCAAACAATATCTCATTCAAACCAACTGCAGAAACCTCCCAGCCCCTCCCGTGCCGACCTCTTTCCCATTATCCGCTCTGCTCTCCGTTCACCCCCACCAAAACTCCTCATCACCAGGCAACGTAGCATAATCAAGACATATGTGTATACAACAGTTTCCTTTATGAATCAGGATGTGGAGAACGGGGGGCTGAAAAAGGCAGACACACGAGTGCGGCGTCAACCATGCTGAGCAGCGAGGACCCGTCTTCTGTTTCCTCTCCCCGTTTCTGGAGCTGAACTGTGCATATTAGGGGGCCAAAAAACGGCCAACAAAGCTTCGTTTCAGCATGTTATTTCTCCACTTCCAAACAGAAGGGATGAGATACGGAGAGATCATGAAAATAGGTCAAATAAAGTCCGCCTTCAGCACACACCAGCACTATGTCAGCTGACTTGACGGATACTGCTTATCAGAAGCTCCTGACAGGATAGCGGGGATTTTGTGTGGGGCAAATGGCAAAGCTCTTTTTCCTTTTTTTCCACATTCAGGTCAAAAAAACATCAAAAAGGTTTTTGTTATCCTTTAAGAAATCAATGTTTAGCTGAGGACACGTTTATCACTCACCATGAAACATGAACTGTAGAGTTTCCATTGTAGATCACGCAGTTCTTTTCTTCAGGATTGATCATTGTGGGGGAAACAGTCAGGATGGCGCTGGCATTGACAATCGGCCGCGATCTTTAAAAAGCAATAAAAAAAGAAGAGCCAGTCATGGGATATTGAGGGTTCTAAAGAAGTAAGAATGTGATTTTTTTTCTAATACATTTTTTGCCCGGTCTAAGGTGTAGATTTAAAAACTGAGACAAAATCTGTCTAAAATTGAAACAGAAAATTAAAGGGGACAAACATTGGACAATGGACTATGTACAATTGACCGTTGGGTGGATGGATCCTATATAGAATGTCATGAGAAATAAAGGCTGGATGTATAAAAAACTCTGTATCATTTTTTCCTTACATTTACTAGTGTTTAGAATATTTTTTAATATTCCAGAATGACCTACCTATAAAGAACTGCCTTATTAACACCAAAGGCTCCAACAATAAGATCTGGAAAAACAGAAGTGTAAAAGTCATACCGAAGAACAAGAGGTGAATAAAGTGATTTTATAGAAGTACACATAGTAAACAGTCTCTTACCAGGGTATCCATTCATGTCAAGGTCTTGAGCTCCTCTGAGGGCAAACCCAAAGCTGGCAGGAAAAGCACTAGCAGCCCATTGGCCTGTGATCACCTGAGATGGCTTTTCCCTGAGGCCTTCTAAGTATCCGTTGTAGATGTAGACCAGTCCCTGTCGATCGTCACCTCCAAAAGGACAGCTTATAGCTACGTCTGCCAAAAAGGTGAACATTCAGATACTGACCACTAAACAAAATGATATATCTCCAAACTACGTACAATTTGCAGTATCAATTTGTTACATTGAATCCATAGTCCTTCATTGGGTTACATTTTTTGATATTATTTATTGATAACACAAATTTGATCCTAACTCTAACTATTTTAAGTTAAATGTTAAGCATGAATGAGTCTGATTTGGCATTTTGCCATTTGACTCTTTCCTTCCCTATAACACAGTGGGTGTGATGTTCAACTGAGCTCATGCTCGCCAGCATGTAATATGTGTCTTACATAAATACTTCATAACAGGAAGGTACTCCAGTTGCATCAAGGCAAACACAAATTTCTGCTTAAATCTGTTAAAAAATACTCAGTTTGATGTTAAACATCTAGTATATTTGCAACTACTTTATATTATATTTTATATTTTTGCATACTTGCATTTGTTTGTTTGTTTGCTTGTTTGTTTATGTTTTTGTAGCAATCAGTGGAAGACTACAAGGAAAATATTTTACATAACATTACATACCATTAGTTAAACAATAAAATGGCTAATAATAAACAGTTTCATGTTATGTTGGGTTTGAAATATATAATATCAAATGCGTTGCAAACTCACACTTAGAGATTACAATAAAACATTTTCAGAGACAACTCTGGAGAGAATGAATCAATGGCTCAATCCTCTCGGTTCAAGTATATTAAATTGGGAAAGTCAGGGCCAAAGAGTTTTGATTGTCCTTCGTTGCACAATAAGCCCCTGCTAGTAGATTCCAATTAAAGAAGCTAACTCGTGTAAGACAGTTGTGCTTTGCTCAGTGTAGCGAGATCTTTGTTTTGTTAACGTGATCACGCAACTTTCACATAAACCCAGCTATTTCGAAAGTAATGTCTTAATATAGCTCACTAATTACATGATAATAAACAAAACAGGATTTGTGCATATGTTTCCTATTGTTTGCCTGGTTGCTATTTATTATTACCTGGACATTCCTCTTAATAGCTTTTGCCAAAGTACATCCAAATACGGTCCCACTATCTGTTATTTGTATACATTTTTCAACATTTTAAACAGGTTATAATGACATTTCATGCCATAAAATTTTGCCATTTGTAACATGGAACATGCCTTAATCGTTCTTGTCCAACATATCTAATGTACACATCTTAGTGCACAAATAGAAGTCAGATTGAAGGTTATGGACCACCACAATGTTTGACTATCGGTGTGTTGTCTCTTCTAATATGTTCCACTGTGGTCTCATAAATACACAGAATATTCCAAGGCATTCCTAGGTATCACCAACATGTTTACATGTTTATAATATATATTTTTTAATTAGTTGGGCTTTTTACATGTGAACTCCATCAGTAATGCAGTTTTTGTCCAGTTTCTCTTCTCATTGTTGAATCATTAACAGAGTCTTAACTTAGACTAATGAGGAATTCACCGACACATGGTATTGTAGGTTATTTTACAATTTTCTTGTAGAGTGATCGTTGCACTGCAGTAGGGTAACTTTTCCCCCTAATAATACACATAGCTTCATAAATCTACAGTTCCACTCTTACCATTGAAACCATCCTGGTTCAAGTCTCCCAGAGGTGCAATAGTGCTGCCAAATCTCCCAAACACCTCGCTGCCTGTCAGGTTATGTTTGCTGATCTCTAGGTTTAAATGGCCGCGTTGCAGGTAAACGTAGACCCGGCCCATCTCTTCCAGACGAGCATCAGAGCCTCGGACCATGAACATAGGAGCTCCCACCAACAGATCAACCATCCTGGAAATTTGAAAACAAGACCAGGCATGTTCATTTAAGCTCACACGCATAGAGGATTTAACTATAGCCGTTATAAAGTATCCATTGTGGACTGATCTGACTTACCCATCACTATTGATGTCAGCCGTTGCCAGTGCATAGCCAAAATATGACCCCATCTATGAGGCAAAAATGGGTTTAGCCAGAATAGCGATAAAGCTGTTTAATTTTAAGATATTTAGAACACATACTTCAATTTTTAGACTTGTCTTTCTACTCCCTTAACAAAATAAGGCCTAAGGGAAATGCAAAAACCTGACGGGTTCTCTAGATTCTAGGTCCAAACAGCCATAAAGACAGCCTGGGTCCTCACAGTGAATCGTCTTTTTCAATAAGGTCAGTTTTATCTTTCTCGCAGACTTAATTGTCCCAGGTAAGACCTGCAAAGTCTTACACTTACTGCAGTGATTTGCAAAAATAATCTTGACTGGGTCAATATTTTTGTCACATTTTAAACTACTGCTTTTATTTCTGTGAGGTGTTGTAAATTAGATTGTGTCAAAGAAAACATAAATAATGAATTAAGAAACTTTTTAAACCTACCTGCTCACCACTGAAATTCACCAAGGGGGTCAGATCTGAACCATTTAAAATTGACACCTGCAAAAGAGAAATAACATATATTGAGTATCTTTATTTAGCTACATTATCGTAGTTTGTTTAGATGAATTAGACATTTTCTCAACAATCATGCACAGGCTGTTTGTCTTTATCTTTTTCCCAATTCTTACCCCTCACCGATTATCATTTCAATAAAATGAAAATATGAGAAAGTATGATTTACCAAACCATAAAGGAGGAGTCCTTTTGGAATACCAGTAACAAAATCTACAGGAAGAAAAAAAAAGATACAGATTAATTGGAAAAAAGGCAAAAGTAACTTTTAAACTACAGAGTATTTTAAGTGAGATAGACAATACCCACTGAGGGATCACACACTTTTTTAATACATTTTTTTCATGTGTTTTAGCTTGACTTACCTTCCACCCGATCGCCACTAAATTCTCCAACAGCAACAGAATAACCTACGTAAAAACACAGGATAGCTGTTAAGCTGAGCTTTCAAAGCACACAAATCAAAACTTATACAAGGCCAAGTGAAGCCCTCTCACCTTGGTAGCTGTCATCGTTCTCAGCCGGGATCTGCCTTGTCTGAACTTGACCCTCCACTGCCTGCATAAAATAGCCTGGGTAGTAGGCTTTGACGATGTCTTCCTTAGCTGCAGAGATCACCTGACCTACATACAGACAGAGAATGTAAGCTTTAAAGAAAATTATCTTTCAAACTTTTAGTTTAATTAGTGTTGTTTTTTAGTTTTTTATTTATGTACAACACAACTGATATTTTCTTTGCATACCCTGCCAGTAGTAGCTGCCAGGTCCTCCCAAAACGACTCTGCCATCCTGAAAAGTGAGCATATGTTAGATAAGACAGTTAAGCATAAATAACAAAATATATTAAAAACAGTTTATTACCATTGTGAAGTCAGCACTAAATCCTCCCTGACAGTAACCCTGTCCCGCCGCATCACTGAGCTCTGAAACAAAGTAAAAAAGAAGGGTTTTTAATTGTGTTCAACCTCCAAGTTTAAGCCATTACATCATCAAAATGATGAATACATTTACCCAAACGCAAAAGAAAAGCAAACTCCAGTGATGGATTTAAAGAAAAGGAAAGTTACCTGTCCGGCATGGAGCGTACTCTACAAACTTGGTGAAGTTCTGAACTGAGAGGTAGCAGGTTCCCGTGGCATCAGAACGGGGTTCATCCTTTTCAGTCCGCCAGTAGTAAAGAGGGGCGCAAGCCTGGATTACAGAAATGAGGAAGGAAGAGACGGACATGTCAGATATTAGCTGCAATGATAAATTATATTACACTGAGGCGAATAAAAATCCTAAAATTCTGACCATTTCCAACACTTTGTCTTTGGACTTTATGTCTTTTGCCTAGATTTTCTTTAGGTGTATTATCAGAGTTAATGGAAATATATCCAAAGACACAGTACTAATGGTATTAATGGTTTTATTTGTAAAAAAAATGTTTTGTGTATTTCAATTTAGGTGACAAAGCAAAACTGGATAAAAACAAGAAGCTGAACTTTGATGCTACATGTGGGAGTGAAACGTTGTCAATTCATTGAGACCGTGTAAGAGTTCAATTTATTTATCCATCTATTTTAATGTAACACATCACCAGGCAACGTAAAAGGAAAAAAATCTTACATCCTTAAGCAGTTTTAATACTGCAACTGAAAAGTTTCTAGAGCCAAAATGTAAAATATTGTAAAACTCTTCTCATTCAAATAAAAAATAAAAATAGAAATCACGCAACAAAATTATTGTAGTATAATAAGGTTGGATTGATTCTTGAATTATATTTTGTATGTCTATATCTTCTATCTTTTCATTGGTGTCCTAACGTTGTTGTTGTGCATAATTTCCTTCAAGCCAAAAATTAGGTGGGAACAAACAACATAGGGGAAAACAGGAAACTCCAACTTAATTCAAACAATAAGCAGTGTGCAGGAAAATCAAAACCAGGAATATTTCACAAAGGAGGAGTGGTCATCTTACCAGTATTGTGTCACCGTGAGAACGCACTGTGGCGCCAAACCACTGGTGGGACTTGAAATCAGCCTGGTACATTGTTTTATTGAGCTGGGTAAAACGATCCCCTAGGAAAACAGACCAAAAAAAACAGAACCTTAGTCAGATAGATGATAAAACATGCATTAATTCGGCTGGACCTATCTTAATTATCCCTTCCCCTTCCTCTGAAAACATCTGTGCAATTGGAAGACAGCTGGCATTTTGACTCTGGTTGCAGTTTTTTCCATACAAATTTTAACTGTATGAACATTTAAACAAGGTGGTGTCTGCCAACACATTATGGTTCAGGACATAGAAGTGACTTTGGCTTGGCCAGGTCCAGACTGGACCGGCTTTACTTGACCCTGCTGACCCCGAGCTCTGTTTGGCCACCTGGCAAGTAAGACTTATCTGATGTCCCACTTTGACAGCAGCAGGTGATATGACAGATGGTCTCAGGAGTCAGGTTTAAACACAGCTTCATTTGAACACAGATGTTACATCTGTGCAGCAATCAAGCTGAAAATGCAAACAAATTGATTGGGAAAGTAGGACTCCCCACCAACAAAAGCTCATGGCAGTGCACCATCACACATCTGCGGAAGAGCACAGCGGCCTAGTGGTACTGATAGACACAGAATGTGATACAACCTATGTGGATGCGACGAAAGAAAGGTCTACCCATGTCTGCGTTCAATCTTCCCTTTCAACAAGAGAGGCAGCCTAGTGCTGAAGAAGGTCTGTTCCATGTCTCGGTGGAAACAGCCTCAAGTCCGGGGTCCAAGGAAAACATACACATTCTGACCCAGCTTCCTCACAGCAACTTCCCATTCATCTCTGTTCCTGCACACTCCAAATTCTTACTATCTGTTTTCATTCAAAAAATACTTTCTTAAATCTTTTCACCAAGTTTCCATGTTTCCACAGCAAATATTCTTTCTGTTGCTTGACGAGGGTGCTCTGTTGCCTTGAATGTAATATTAAACACTTTTTTATGACCAGGCTACATTTATAATCACTGTCTTTGGGTTTTCGTCCTTCTTCTTATGCTGATGGCAGCCAGTCCCGGGCTAAGTGCTTAGAGCCGCTTTGGCTACAGTGGGAAAAACATTACATACATTTCGAACAGTGGCATTAATGCTGTTACCAATCACTTTTTTTTTTTTTAAAGAAGGAAAGTAATTACAATTACTAAAAAAAAGTTAATAAACACCTCAAATGGCAGCTTTAGTACATCATAATTTAAGCGACTAACAAGTCTATCTGGTTGTTTCATGGTCCACGTTTTTAGTCCAGCAAAAAATATGTTAAACCCTTTAAGATAAAAATGAGGAAGAGAAAAGGTGAAGAGGGGACACAAAGAGACAAGGACGTGATACGTCTATCAGAGTAAAGGAAGGCTGATGGTGCACTACTGTACCAAGCTTTAAAATATTTAGTCACAAAACAGAAAATAGTTTCTACTGTACAGTTTAAGGTTCCTTGAATGCCAGCCAGGTGAAGCTGGCATTCAATACAGGGAAAGACTAAGTGCACATATTTATTTTGATTTGCACTGTCAGCTGTCTGAAAAGTCCATTCCCCTTTTTCTCTGACTTACAAGTAAGTAAAATCGAGCTGTTTAAAAATATTACCAAGAAACTTTGACTGCCATTGGTTGGAAACGAAAGGACACATCAATGTTTAGCTAGTTTGTTTCTTGAGTTGCAGAAATATTCCTTGTTGTGTGTTAGATTAGTCAAACTTTAGTTTAGTTAAACTTATTATAAGATTCTCCCAATGACCTAAGCCTGCACACAAACCGATGCTATCGGATCAGAACTCCTTCTTCATTGTCCATGGCTGGCTAATGTACTGTGCTGATCTGACATGTTGCAAGCCCGGTCCCTCCCAGAATTGGCGCAAGACTCAGGGGGGTCTGGAGCATGTTTATAGATTCATTCTTTACTCTGAGCTGCATGCGAGTGGATAGAGCCATTAGGGGAGTTAGAGGCTCTCATTGTAAGAGTGTGCATTTCTGTGCTTGTCAGTGAGGTGGAAGTAACAGAACGAAACCTTTAGCAAATACTACGAAGGCTAAAAATATTACAACAGTCTCTCCATTTTAATTTCTGTTAATCATTGAACATGCAAGATTTGGAAAATTTAGAAGCCTTTTTGGGACTCACATAGTAAAGGTACGGGTCCAAACTCTGTATAAAATACACACATAGACTGCTTTTTCAAGAATTACGTCACTAACTAGGCAAATTGCTAATAGGGGACGCAACTTGTCATCATTTTGGAGATTTAGTCACTGTCAAAATTCAGTACAGCTAATAGCTGGAGGGCCAACACTTGAATAAATCTTTGTTTCTTTTTATTTCTTATTTTTACTTTATGTACAATTAAAACTTGGATAAATGTAGTTTGGTAGGTCAACGATTTACAAGGAAAGATCATTGAATCTCTAGGTAATTGTGGAAAAAGGAACACACTGCGTATTGTTTGTACCAGGAAAAAGTGCAGTGAAAGCTCAGAAGAACGAGCAGCAGCAGAGGATGTCATAAGTGAAACAGCTGTTTGTCATGGAGACATTTCCATGCAGCTATCCGTGTACTGAGTGCTGTACGACAGTTCGTACAACAATCCAGATGTTATAGCTGGCTCCGGGAGTGTAATCTGCTTCTTCAAAGTCTTTTTTTTTAAAGTGAAGGACACTCCGACAGCCCAGGGGACCAACCTTGAAGCCGAGGCCCCCCTGCCTGAGCATGACATCACTCCCTGTGGTCTTTGGCCAGCACCCATGGACACATTTGCAAACAAAACTGGAAAGGTCCTGGAGCAGTCAGTAAAAAACGAAAAAACTTTTAAGCTTATAAAACAAAGGATTTTTTCTCCCTGTTAAACTTCATGGTACGCCAAAGCTATTATTCAGAAGCCACAATCACAGTTTTGGGATTTTGATTTCTATTTTTTGTTAATGCATATGTTTTCTTTGTTTTTCTAGGCTACGTTGTGTAAGAAGGGGCCGATGTAGACTCTGTCAACAAAGTTAAACATGAATCCATTCATTGGACAACCTCCTGCACTTCCTAAAGTTGCGCTAAACCCCTTGGAACAGGAACCTCCTTTGTGACTTCTACCGCCTTCACCTGCCCTACAAACAGGATATTTCTTTGTTAGCTCTATTTGTTTACTGGTCACTTATCTCAGTTTATGTCCTCGAGCAAGACAACACAACGATGGCCTGGAGGAAGTAGGGAGTATATACCACAGAAAACACTCTTCAACACCCCATTACGTTTTAAACCCAAATAGACACAAAAACACAAAGAGCATCCCACATTAGTAACAAACAAAGGCAACAAAGTTCGGTGGAGTAAAAAGAGTGACGCCTGATATGAAGAGAAAATGGCCTGATGACCTAAAGAGTAAAAAGAAATGTCACAAACCTCAAGTCATCAGCGTTTAACCCCCAAAGAAAACCAGGGAAATTTCTCTATAATTAAAAAAACAATCTCTACAATTAAATTCCAAACTACACTCTTCTCATACACCACAACAGGGGATTTTTCAAACCAGGAAAAAGGAAGAACGATATGGAGATAATTTCAGATCTAACTTTAGGTTTACAAAAATGTAATACCACATTAATCGTTGCTCATTTAATAATAAAATCCACGTGTAAAAACAAAACTTATACAACAGCTCCTTTTCTATGATTTAAGGGGTGAAGCGGCAACCATGTGCTGCTAATTAAAGCAGATTATTAACTGATCATAAGCAAAACAACCTCTACAACATGAAGAGTTTTGGCAGTGTGCTGACTTGGAACGTTCAGGTGTATAATATTACGATGCGGTATATGATGTTTCTGATCATCAGTCTTTTTAGGGCTTTAGGGAACATTAAAAATGGTTTAAATCCATCTTTCTACAGTGTATGGTCAGTCTTACTGGTATACAGTAAAGCTGCCTCTTGTACGTGAGTTATTTATCTATTGCACCATAGCAACTGCTTTGGCTAGGTGCTAGTTTTGAAAATAGAAAGACTATAACAGAAACCACACACCTGAATGTATTATACAAAAATAGCTTTGCAGATCCTTTTGACAAGTATCATGATGGATAGGAAAATGAAAAGAAATATGAAAATTGAGGTAAAGGTCGAGTAACAGAATACAAAAAAAAACTTACAGTTGTTCACATTTAGTAATGCTAACAGAATTTTTAAAGCAAAAAAGTTGTTTATTGGGACATTTACATTTCGTAATTGAGAAAAAGACAAAGAAAAAATCCTGTTATTATGAGAGCTTAATTAAGTATTTAGAAAAATTGTAGAAGTTCTTCAGGGCTTTATAAAATTGGTAATTGGAAATTGGTCACCATCTAACCCTTACATCTCTACTCAGCATGGTAAAGTGCAAAGGTTTATGCCAGGTAAATGAAAAATAAAGAAAAACTATTCATAGAGATGCTAGGCTATGTATTAACCCACAACTGAAAGAACTACTGACGTGCTAAAGTGTTCAGTTTAAGTTACCACCATAAGCTGCAAACATTAGCAATCATGGTTGAAAAAGATAATAATAAAGGTGTTGCAGTAGCCTGGTTATAGACCTGACTGCAATCAGATTGAAGTGCTTTGCTCAGACCTTTAGTATGTTCTACAAAAAAATTATTATTCTCTAAAAACATTAGTAACCTAAATAGTCGGACAAGATTTCCCTGCAAACATGTCGAAGTGATCCAAAGTTACTGCCGTTTTAAACGCTGTTTAGTTCAGGGTTGTGCTTTCTTTTTCACACATGGCTTTTCAGTTTGGACTTTCTTTGTTAAACAACGACAAGGTGGAAGCAATGGTGTATTTTTGTAAATTTGTGGGTAGACTTGCATCATTTTAGAGCCTAAAAAGAACCAGATGATTTTCATTATGTGTTCAATTCTAAAGCCCTCATACTGTACATTAAATGAGGATCTTGCATGTGTAGTAGTCATGAATCTTACCTTCTGGATCGAACTCAATGGTGTGACACTTTGATTGGCCAATGCTCCACGGACAGTAAAACACAGACCCTCCCTCTGTAATGTTGATCTGGCTTGTGTTGGCCTTGGGGGCTCCAATTACCACACTTGCACTGTGAGAGAGATAAACACATTTGAAGGCTTTTTTTTTGTTTTTGGTCAAACATTGAAAGATAACAAATCCCAAACATTATAAACTCGACATTAAACCATTACTAAGCTCTGCTGCTCTCAGTCTGGTGTCTATTTCCAGTCACCCTTCAGGCATAATCACTGAAAACAGCATGCATGTTTTAGTACTCAGAAAGTGTGACGTTTTTTTTCTCACATGCATAATATTTTAACACGTTGCAGCTCTGTTTTTACGTATTCCACCTGGTTGCTGGAAACTGTTTGCTATCACGTGTGCACATGTGATGCCAACACATAAACTTCACTTGTACTGTGTCAGACACACAAGGAGAAAATCGATGCACGGTCACACGTTCTCATGGGAGGCATGATTCAATGGGAAAACTAGAGAGCAGACAGGCTAAATGGAGTCACACTTTAGTTTCTGCAACTTGGATGCTGAATAAGTGCATATTTTGAGTTTTCCTGCACAGAAACCAATCCATTCAACTTGTTCAAAGAATAGTTGAACTTCAGTTGAGCATTTGGGAAAGGACAGGAATAAGAAATATAGAGAATGTGTCCTAAGTGGATGTTTTAGCCATGTCCTAATTATGCAGACACTTGACCCCACAAGCACCAGACACAGTTACAGTGGCTTCCATGTGGCTATCGGACAGAAAAGGACTATTGGGACCAGACCATGTCTAGAGGGCTTAAAAACGGGAAGGGCCCACCCATTCCTGTTCTGGATCATCCAATGGTATACAAACATTTACTTTTTGGCTAAACTTACCCTTACTTCCCCCAAGGGTAAACAACAAAAGCTACAATGATTGAAACAGTTTTTTAGCTGTGAATAATTCCAACATGATAGCTCAAATGGGATGTCACCTGTCCTCCGCTCTGAGGCCATAGGTTTGAATCCAGCGCAGGGCAAATACACCACAGCATCCAGTGTGGGTCCTTAGGCAAGACCCTTTGCTCTACTGCCTACCTGGCGCGGCAACTGGCTGACTCAGTGTAATTACACCAAAAAAAATTCTTCGTATGTCTTGTATGTACTTGGCAAATAAAGTGGATTATTATTATTATCCTTGTAATTCACCAATATTAATCCCACTTAAATCATGATCTGTAATTCTGTAATTTCTTTTCAGAGATTAATAGAGTTTTTCTAATCTAATCAAACAAATGTTATGGGATAGGTTTTAGGAAAACAAATTTAAAAAATGTAACAACAATCTTATTGTAGCAAAAATGCTAAACTTTTAAAGCATTTTTGCCTTAACAGTTCTAAAGTGAGGACATTTAGGGGACAAAGCGAGTTGTACAGAAAGTTTCAAATAATTTGCTGTTACTGCAGTTTTCCATAAGGGAGGAAATTGTCTTTTTGTATTCGGGCTGTGGTGGATAAGAAAAAAGTTACAGAAGACATAAAGAAGAAGATATGTTGCAAATTTGAATGGCAAATATGTCAGTCTAGATATCCAAAGCTTGCAGGGTCCCACCACGACAGACTGGCAGCTGCAATTGTTGCAGCTGTTGTTTACTGGACTACACACAGCTTTATCACACATCTCAGATTTCTATTTATAAAATGATTGTAAAAAAAAATACTCTGTAATGAAATATATTCATCTTACCATCTTTAAGTTCCTATTGAAATCTTAGCCTAATGATACACACCTGTCATCAGTAAGTCACCCAAATGTATTAAAGGCAAAAACCTCAAAAACAAACAAGCACAATAATATTAACTCCACTTAGGCCAACATTAGAGTGCATACTAGAGCAAACAGAACAACTAAACACATAAAACATAACACATCACACCACTGGACACCAGATTAAAAGACCATAGATGTTACAAATCAAAAGGTTTTGTGATGATTAGGTATAAAAGCTTTTCAAAGATGGAAAAATACAAGAAAGCACAAACAACCAAATCACAAAAGTTTGAAGTGAATGAATGCATATTTCAATCCCTTGCACTTAAACATGCAGATGTGAGAACTACAAATACCATGTCGTTCTCACACGCAAACAAACACAGTCTGATAGCAATCTGAAAATTCTGCAAATGAGGTTGAATTAGCATTTAATGGGCCCCTTATCTGGAGAGGATCTAACTTTTTCAAATGTTCACCCACCCGCCATACCTTTTCTGATTGTTGTGAGCTTAAACGTTAGCTTTCAGGTTGTTTGCATTTAATGAACCCCCGACTCTGGTCGACTGGGTCCTGCATTGTAAATTCCTTTGTGAGAGAATGGGTCTCAAGTTTTGACATGTAAAATTATGTAATTAGCTGTGGAGGCAAGCTCCCCTCAGCTGAGTTGATCCTGTGGTGCCTCCAGAAGGACTGGACTGAAGAGAAGCAAGACGTACAGACATACGTAGCTCTTCATGCATTTTAGAAGATTATCTGTTAAAAGAAATGTTGCAAGTTATGGATATTACAGTTTGCTTATTTATTTGGAAGGATTTTAATTCTTATTCAGCCCCCATCTAATTACCCAGTCAAAGACGACAGATATCCAAGCAATGTTTTGGTGGTAAGCTGGAAAGGTTTCAAGGAATTTGTAGCCATTTTATCAGTTGTAACCCAGCCGCTGCTAACGATCTGCACCACCCAACTAACGATTAAGCATTCATTAAGCTACTGTAAATAATTTTGAATGTCAGGAATGCGTAAACAACTTGACTGCATCCGTCTCGTTTAGGGGTCAAGCAATCTGGTGACATTTAACAACACCAAAAAATCTCTCCCCGCACTGTAATTGCAAAACTGTAACCACAATTTTTATGTGGGGCTGAAAAATTAAGGTTCAAGCAGAGCTTAGGAACTCGCTGATGTGACATTATTGTGCGCGGCCGTGTCTAATAAGGTTTATGATGAGGTTACAGGCTGAGGTTGTCAACAGGCAAATTCCACAGTTACACCCTCCTATATAAGCCCAGCACCCCCTCTCCACTCCACATTTAATTGTCTTCCACCCAGCTGCAAAAGCTGATGTCACTTGAACACTATTATAACAGCTTTAAGGGAGAATGAGGGAGGGGGTGGGGGTCTAAATCACATTTGTTGGGCTTCCAGTGTCGGCTGAATTCACCATCTGCAGCCATAAACAAGCCTTAACAAATGCTGAGGCACATATGCAAAGGAAGAGGGTGGGTGACCAATAGCTTGATAAATTGTGCACTCCAACACGGGGAATTTACACTAATCTATCAACACTTACTTCAACAATGGAGTGGTTCCATATCAGTAAAAAGAAAGAAGCTGAAGTGACCCGACCAAAGCCAGAGGCCTGCTCTTAAGTCTTTAACTGGAGAAATTGCATGCACCACTTCTTTTTTTTAGGCATGATAAGAGATATGTAACCTTCACTTTTAGGCCTTTTTAGGGTGGGAACCTATTTCCATAGACAGAGAATGGACTGATAGGACAACAAAAGTAAATTAACATTGTGTTGTCCTATTATAGAACTTCATATTTTTTCTTTATATAATACGTAACATAAAAAAACGAGAACTATATTCCTAACCCAAACCCCACATAATACATAAAATGACACAAGTAAAAAGAAAAAAATATTGTTTCATTTAATTTCCTCCTCAGAATTGACCCAGCAGATATGAGGGAGGCTAAAAATTACAGCAAAGCTGTTTTGTATCCCCGTACACCTTTCGTCCTCTACGTGTTTTTAAATAGGCTTGGCATGGAAATTCTAGCAACCTTTTGGAAATCATATGGTTAGGGTAAGCGTGTCAGTTCTTCTGGAAATACATTTGAAGGCAGTTTTTTATAACTGGTAATGACGTCGGCTAAAATCTTCCTAATCTGTAAAGTTAGATGCTAAGCACAGTTAAAAAACATCTAGTTTTTGTTTTAAAACAAATATTAAGGACCATATTTCACTTCAAAAATGTCCTAAAACATCTCGAATATGTAATAATTTCCATTAGAGGTCTTTAATTATATTAATGTATGTCCTAAATTAGTACTTTTATTCACTCGTTGCTTCTTTTATTAACTCATTTGTATTTTTCTTTAACTTATCTTGAAATGTTCTTGGTTAAGATTGTTCTAATTCTGCCTCTATTTCTGCCGACCTCATGGCCTCAAATCAGATGTTCTCAGTTCAATTTTACAAATCGGTCCCTCCCAGAATTGGCGCAAGACTCAGGGGGGTCTGGAGCATGTTTATAGATTCATTCTTTACTCTGAGCTGCATGCGAGTGGATAGAGCCATTAGGGGAGTTAGAGGCTCTCATTGTAAGAGTGTGCATTTCTGTGCTTGTCAGTGAGGTGGAAGTAACAGAACGAAACCTTTAGCAAATACTACGAAGGCTAAAAATATTACAACAGTCTCTCCATTTTAATTTCTGTTAATCATTGAACATGCAAGATTTGGAAAATTTAGAAGCCTTTTTGGGACTCACATAGTAAAGGTACGGGTCCAAACTCTGTATAAAATACACACATAGACTGCTTTTTCAAGAATTACGTCACTAACTAGGCAAATTGCTAATAGGGGACGCAACTTGTCATCATTTTCTAAAACATCTCGAATATGTAATAATTTCCATTAGAGGTCTTTAATTATATTAATGTATGTCCTAAATTAGTACTTTTATTCACTCGTTGCTTCTTTTATTAACTCATTTGTATTTTTCTTTAACTTATCTTGAAATGTTCTTGGTTAAGATTGTTCTAATTCTGCCTCTATTTCTGCCGACCTCATGGCCTCAAATCAGATGTTCTCAGTTCAATTTTACAAATCATTAAAAAATCAAAGTACTAGGTTATTAATAGTTATTTTTTTTGCACTTGAAATTGTCTTTAAATGATCTAAAAGAAAAAAGAAAAATTGCCACAAATCTCTGGTCAGCACATAATAGTTTTTTTTTTTTTAAGGCAATAGTAACTCAGGGTGAGATCAGCTGAATGACTAATATAAGAAACACAAGAAGTGTACGATGACATATTCTAGACAGCATGGAGCCATATGAGCAGTCCCATGTCCTCTCAGAGCCAAGGCCAGACAGAAGCTGTTTGACTCCTTACTTCTGCCATACGGATGGTCGTCTCCTCACATACACACACTTTTACACTAAAGTAAAGGAGCGAGGAGGTGATGAGAGAACCAGTGTCTGCTGGGATGGCGTGTGATGACTACAGAAAGTCTACTGTGCTGAACTTCAGCCATATTTTTCATTCACTGTCACATGCTGGAATTTTGAGGCACAACAACACCATAAAAGAAAGCTATATATTTCCCTTCAAGCCTGGGGCAAGATGTGGCCTTTAGGGAAAAACAAATAGACCTTTCTAAATCCAAGGACGAACTTAAAAAGAAGTTGATCCAGCCCTGATAAGGAAACCAGTCCACTCTGCTGAGGATCTGAACCCAGATCAGAGTAAAAAAATAATAAATGTAGTTTCCTCAGTATTCTCTAAAGGATAATGCAGTTAAGCAACAGGTGGCCTGGAAATTACTAGCAGGGCTTTCTAAGGCATGCACACCATGCAGTTTATTGTCAAAAAGGAACAATCTCAAGACTTCCAGACAAAATTTGAAATAACAATTCAAAGTTTTTACACAACTCAGCAGCTTGTGGAGTCTCCAGCCTGTTAAACAAATTAACAAGTCTACATCAGCTAGGATTTCCCGTTATTTCTTATATTTCTGAGCCTTCCGTTGGATGCAGTCAGTTGCTCCCTGCCAACCAAACATTTACAGTGAGAAAAGTCACAGCCGCCAACATATTACCACATTGGCAGGTAAGAAATTTAAACCATCATGTTAGTTTTACAAAATAAAGGTATGCCAATGTTCCCTGCCCCCCCTGAGCAATTACCACCCATCCCTCTCCTCCCTGAAGTTCTCCTGCAGGGGGTTTAACAGCATGGAGGTTCACACCTCTTCACAATGGCAACATCAGGGGGTCCAGTGCTCTCACCTCAGGGTAGAGAGGCTGTTGTACTAAAGGGAACAAGGATGGTAAAGGGGGTTGCAGCTATCTGAGAACTCCAACCCAATCCTGCCCTTTAAGTACTTCCTATTCACACACAGATCCCTGCATTCTTGAACAATTCAATCTGTTGTGCTGAAATATATACCAGTGCAACAGTTAGAAAACAGACCAACACAAGAAGGTTTAAGTACTTTTAGGAGAGAAACACAAATTCATTACGTGTGCTACCAAATACCAGATGTCTTTTTCCAAAAGCCATTTCCTAACTTTGGTGACTGCACAACCGCTTACGTGATACTCAGCACTTGCTTGAATATAAAGGGTAGTCCTTCATCAGATTACCAGTGACATCAGAGTTATTTCTGAAAGCAAGAGACTCAGGATAAAACAAACCAGATCTACAGGCAGACCAGATTAAATCCAGCAAAGCATGAGTCAGGAAGAGCCCAACCAATGGCCAACCCGCTTCCCTAGTAGACGTTACATCCTCTGGGCATTCCCCATGCGATACAGCAAAAGCGTCCAGAGGCCTTTTAAACACTTCTTCATCATCTATACTGACATTTTTTTTTTCAGTAATACATGAACCCTTTTGCAGAAAGGCAAACAGTATAACTATAGAATAGGCAAAATGTTCCCGGGCAGCAGCCTGTTAACAGTGGGTGCACATGATGTTCAGTAAAGAACATTTAAGCTGCTCATTTGGAGCCCAGTATATATTAAGAGCAAACTAAGTAATTGCAAGAACCTCTCCAGAAGAATCCAGTAAACAGTTTCAGCCATCAGACAAAGACCCTCTTTGTCTACACACAACAAGGACCGGGATAAAGAAAAGCTTGGCAAACTAAATATACAAGCTTTGCTCCTGCAGCTCAAATATTTACTTGTTTGATTTAGAAAAAGATCCAAAGTAAGATACACCAGAGAAAACAATAACAAAAATGTTGTTGATGCCGCATAAAGAAAAGGGGCTTTGGAAGCAACGAGAAAAAGAGAAATGGCAGCAGGTTAAGCAGCCAAGTTAGTCCTTGCTCCAAAGTCAATATTAGTTCAATTCTAATCCTATTTGAGAGGGTAACCTCTAGAAGCCCCAAATATGGTCGACAGTGCTCTGTTTATACTAGTCCTGGTATCTGTTTCAGGTCAGATTGCCCTTTGGCAAATTCAAACGATGTAATACCCAAACTTGGCAATTTTGTCACTTCCTACTTCCATCTTCATGCCTCTTATGAAATAAATATGTACCAGTGATGTTGTTGTTGAGTGGTATTTGAGAAAAAAACTGACATAAAGAGCATTAAGTACATTCATGAATGAAAGGGTTAATTACAATGTGTGGGTACAAAATGACGGTGTGAACAGAAAATTGACATAAAACCTTTAATGTTAATAATCCCAGTGTTATGAAATCTAATGGGCTTTAGAAAAACACATGTACTTACTTTATCTTTTCAAATTGAGTCAGTCGGTTATGATGCACAGCCTCCTAACTGTGACCTTCTTCTTTCTTTATCGTATCTTGGCTGAAGAGCAAAATATAGAAACCAGGTACTGCCCCCTACTATCAATCATTTACTGGAACATATGCTACTGGGAAAACTTTAGGCTTTTCTGAGGTAAATGAAAAATATATAAAATTAAAATGAGAACATCTTTCTGCACATTTCCCCTTTATAAATTTCAACAGGCCTTTAACAAAAAGTTCACAGAGGCTATCCTAAGGCCTTCCACTATGGTGGGAACAACTATCTGTATCCAAATTAAATTTTATGACTGAGGCTGAAGGGCATGACAGACCCACATATATAAAGTTGTTGTCAAGTATTAGCGTCAAGTTAGAGAGAGCAAGCCTTTGTCACTGAGTTTTTACGGACAGGAGGATCTGCACCCACTATACATCTTGGTCCTTAGATTGCCAACTCTCAAGGTTCTCAAATTTTTAACACAAGTACACTTGAGGTTGTCTGAACTGCCTTTAGTGGCGCTCAAAATAAATTTAGGTAACTACAGTTATTGAAGAGTTATTTAAACATTATTATATCTTTCAAAAAGAAATATCTGTAAAGGACCTGGAAAGCAATGTATATACAGTAAAAGCAGCTTAAATAAAAAAATTGAAAATTCACTTTTCTAGTCCAACTTGAAATACGTCTAAAAAAAAAGGCCTCAATAATTTGATAGACATGGCTGGCACCTGGTGACAGCATCGTACCCTGACTAGAAGAATATTTCTGCACAACCCTGAACTGACCTCAGCGGGTTCACAGTCACTCCCCCATTCCCCACATCTCCAAAGCGTGGGTGTAGATGATGTGTTGCTTGAGAGATGAGATAAAAGAAACCCATTTCACGTCTGATATTTTCTGACGTGTAAACCCCGGAAAAACGTTGGATGAAAAGTGGCAAATTTGTGTGGTGCAGATAAAACAATGAGTCACGGACTTAAAGCTGCCTTTTAAGAGTTTTTTAAGACTCTTTTGACGTTTAAATACATATCACTGAAAGAAAAATTACAGGGCAGTGAGCTGCAGGACATTTTTGTGCATTAGAGGATTACTCTTGTCTTGTAGATACAAGTCATTGTCTAAGGCTTCTCAAATTGCGTTAATCAAAATCTTAATGTAGTTGTAGCCCACTTTGAAACTATTGAAAAGGGATCAACTTGAGACATTTTCAATTAATCAAAATTTCCATTACAATACGGTGTAATATTGTGAAATCCCTCACAACAATAATAGAAGAGACTACAATGTTGATCAAAAAAGCCATTTAAAGCTTTGTTTTAAAAGATGTGTGTCGATTTACTGAGAACACAGAGAAAAACATGGTGAGTGCTCATACTGCAAGGATCACAGGTACAGGAAATAAGGGTTAACCCCATGAATGTAAACAGGTCAAGAGCACATATTTCTCTCCAACCACAAAATCAATCTTGTTATCGGAAGCATTTTTTACTAGAGAGTTAGGAAACAATTAAAACCTTGGAATAAAGGGAAGGAACAACACAAACCTGAGGAGAGGACAATGAAGGACACAGTTGCGGTAACAAAACAGATAACTCAGGTAGGCACGTGACAGCAAGAGTGTTTTTAAGCATAAAGTTTAGTAAGTATAAAAAAAATATTGTCTCATTAATTTTAAGTTGGTGTTTTATTTTAATTTTATGCTGTTTAGACAGTGGAAGAAACATACTGGGACGTTCATTTTCAGATAAGCGTAAAGACCCAAATCCCTCGGATCTGAATTAGCAGTTGATCCATCAAAAAATTGTGTTGCATGCTACAGCTATATAGAACACATTCAACTGAATGGGGTGCTGCACACAGCATGAAACTCCCCCCAACTGCATTCCCAACCATCCTATCCTTTATATTTGTTGGGTCTATTCCAGTCAGACTATGTAGCAATTTGACAAAAATGTCAGGAATCAGGTAGGAGAAGAGAAAGCAGAGGCAAACTAAATCACATCTGTTTTGGGTAAAATACTAAACAATGAAACATTCAAATGTTTGTACTTGTATACTTAGCATACGGTGGTTGTGTGTACCCTAAGGTGATTATTCATATAAATAAATCATGTGATCATTCAGACCCTGCATTCAAAGCCTGTATGTCAGGTAAAAAAATCGGATCAGATCGCGAAATGTTGGTAGGATACACCTGCGTTTGGGACTAACAGCTTTATCAGAACACACATTTACTAAATGCTTACAGAGTTTTAGTGCTTTGAAATCCATTTTTACCAGCAGTAATCATTCACAACTAAGGTGACTTCACTGGCAGACAGGGTAGTGCTTTTAAACACCCCAATAGAGCGTCAGTTTGCCAGGTCTTCAAATTACAACTCTTTCTATTGATATTTTTATCAACTTCTGTTTTCTGAATGAATGTTTATTAAAATATTTTCTTAAAATATTCAAATAGAACCAGGATACTTTCATCAATATGTTTCTTAAGCATAATGCATGATTGTCATTTCAGATGTGATATTATCCCTCTGTTGCAACTTACCATGCTTTCAATTCTCACTTATTTCTCAAAAATAAATGAAGCTTCTGTGAGCTTTAGGTGTACACACCACAGAAATGGAGAGTTTGTATCAACAATTACGTATTCTATTTAGGCGCGGCATCTCATCTATTGGAAAGTAAAGATTATGTGATTAGCAAAATTATCTCTGATGTTTCTAGAGCTGGAAGTGATAAAGGACTTATGATGGGGAGCGGTACTAGACAGTGGGGGAAGGTCTGGGCAATGGATAAATTAAAAAGCCCCGCAGAATGACATCAGCACGAGAGGGAGTGTAGAAGGGAATGTGGGAGCCGGAGAAAGATTCATGCAAACAACTGTCACCTCTTAAATCACACTGTTCTGATGAAGCACTTGTTTTCCAGGAAGTACAATTAGAACCAATAGGAAGAGGCTTTTAAAGAGACAGCGTAGGCCAGAGACAAGTAGGGGAGATGCATAGTTGGGAGTCTTCCCACATGTCTGAGGGTCTACCATCCCAAGAACTGGGGATGAGAAATAGGGAAACTAACGCTAATGCTGGCCGCCCACATGGGACAAAGCCCTTTCTCAAATCCCGGCATGCCGAGTGGTTAAACAGCACTCAGGAAATCTCCATGTCTGAGTGAAACTCTAGTTAATAATATCTTAAATAATGTCAGAGTCTCCCCATATAGGACAGTGATACAAACGCATAGACAGCCACTGAAATTACATTTTGTTCCCCCACCAAACCCATCCATTTTTTACTGTCCACAGACCACTAGGGTATTAGATATGACCACAGACATGTATGAAAGAGTTGAAATTCCAAAAACGACTGATGCCAAAACCCTCTCAGGAAGAATGCTGAGACAGTCGCTGCATGCTGAGTGCCACGGGGATCCCATCTCCTCGAATCCAAGAAGCAGCACAGAAAACAGGATTACTGACAACCTAATTAAGATTTAAAGGTCAAAAAATGAATCCCATTCGGTTGGATAATAAGATAATCTTTCATGACAAATGTATACATAGATTGTTTCTCTCTCGGATTCATTGTTTTTCTCTCATGACTTCTTCTTCATACTTTAATTATTTGAGGAGTCATTTAATCAGAGTAGTAGACTGGAGATATTCAATTACAGTCAGTTGTATTTAGAGGGTGGGTGTGCGTAAAACATGTGTCCATATGAGCGCAGTTGTAAAGTTGGAGCCTGAAGTCTGAAATGTGTTGCCTATGTTAAATTTGCTCTCCTACTTTACCAGACACAGTTAAAACTAGAATAAGGCGCAAATATTACAATGAAAATTTTCCTTATAGTGCGCAATGTTTTCTAAATGAAACGCATAGATGAATGTAAATGTTTTTTTTTAAAATCATTTTTAAGTAACTTACCTGGCAGATTCAGACAAATAAAAGTCAACTGCGTAACCGAAGTGGCTCCCCTCGGGTCCGCTGTAAACAGCCGGGTTCTCCACGTCCAGGTTGAACGCCTCACACAGCCGAGAGAAGGAGGTCAGAAGCCCGACGATCCAGAGCGACGTGCGCAAAGGAACCGTCGCAGTGCCGGGAGACTTTACGCGCGATCTCCTCAAACCCATTGTTACCAGAACAATAATCCACGAAGGCTTGGTTGCGACACAGTCCGATCTGTCGATATAACTATCCCGAAATATGAGTCCTGAACAACTGTGACTCAAAACTGCATCCCTCCGTCGCTGACTGGTAGGCTCTCATCAATGCACCGCCAGCTCCTCTGTTGCGTCCTCTACCCTCGCCTTCACCAACTCAAGATGCTCTCCCCAGACGCACGCCCACTCTTCTCACCTAATCTCCTCGACACACGGGGTGTTCCCACAGCAACGTTTGGAGAGAGAGGAGGAGGAGTTTGTGATTCCCCAGAAAGAAAGAAAAAGAAGTAACTTCTGATCCACTAACCCAACAAATGTGGTAAAAGTGAGATCATTGGGAGAGATCATTGACCAAAGGAAAAATGGACCCAGAATCTTTGCTTTCGACTTTATCTTTCACTTATCCTGAGTTTTTTAGATAAAAGCTGTGTCCTAAGAAGGAATCCTGATAAGTGACAGAAGGGTCAATAAGACTTCTCATTCCAACCCATAAAAATAATCTCACCATCACATGTCTGGCAACTCCAGCAGTGTTGAGGGTGTCACACCAAAACCTAATCCTAAAACAAAAGTATACCGGAGATTTTTATTTCTGTGGTTAATTTGTGTATTTAGAGGAGGTGAGCATGACTTGGTAACGTTGAAATTAAGCGTTAGAATTGGTGACTTAAGTGGAACAAAACAAAACAGAAATTATTTATATTTGGACCCATCAAGCGTCAGCATATAACTTCATATATTACAGATGGAAGTTACTGGTCAGGACAGAGACCTGTGTGTGATGAGGGATTCAGACTGAAACACACAGTAATATGAAGTCAATTACAAAGTCCGTCTTTTATCAACTGAAGAACGTTTCTTGGGTTAAAGGAACATTGTTCTATAGAAAT
This sequence comes from Orestias chungarensis, assembly GCA_032876305.1. Lineage (NCBI taxonomy): Eukaryota > Metazoa > Chordata > Actinopteri > Cyprinodontiformes > Cyprinodontidae > Orestias > Orestias chungarensis. The sequence goes on along the minus strand of JAVLVB010000779.1, from coordinate 8,222,683 downwards.
GCATCCACGTGATATCTTAAGTCAAATGGATTTATGCAACAATGTCTTCAAAGATGACAGATATGCTGTTTCAGAAACGTCTGATCCAGGATCATATCTATCTTCTGATGATTTCCTCCTGTAGGCTGACCCTTCCTGCTGAACTCTTACATGATCTCAACCTGGTTTCTTGACTATAATTTCAACCTCACCTTTGGGATGTGATGGAACAGACTGACGTGCAGCCGACACATCGAAATAATTTACAACATATCTAAGATTTGGTCAAAGAGTGAAAAATGAATAGACATCTCGTTCAGTCTAATAAGGTTAAAATGTTCCGGAAGTTTGATAAACTGGCTCATTCAACCCTGACCTTAAGCATATTTGTTCAGTCTAAATTTGGATAAGACCTATGGGCCAAAACAGTCATAGTTTTCAATGATTTTCATGAGCTAAATACAAACAACAACTGACCCATCTTAAAAAGCCACTCATTGATGCTCACGAAGAGCCAGCGTCTGGGAAGAAAACATTTGCTTAAAAAAAAAAAAGCCCAAAACCAATAGTAGACTAACTACTACTTCCCTCCCAAAATTAAAACCTAAAGCAATGACTTACATCTTTACAACTCCATACTAATTAGCGTTTTATCAGCCGGCGTGTGACCCATGTGTATTTCTGTGTAATTACAGTGTGGATGTGACTGGAGCACAGAATGTGTCCGAGGAGTGAACATAGGAGGGGTGTGGGAAGATTCGTAACCCCTGCCTGTGAGTCACACGAGACGGAGGAAAGTAGCTAGACTGCAGAAAAGAGTGCTCCCTCCAACACGACCTTTAATAAACCTACGCAGGCCTGCTGGAATTAGTGACTGTTGGTTTAGTTGATTCATATGAGGTGTCTGCAATTGAAGGCTACGGGGACCAAATTTGGCTGTGTGGCAGAAGCAACATGAACTCTCTGTTGAGCGTTGCTCATATTTATAACCTGACCAAGTGCTTGGAGAAAGGCATGACTGGGGGCTGATGGGGAGAAATCCAGGGCGTCTGGAGGGGCTGGTTCACAGCTGTCGGGGGCACTTGATGGTTCAAAGCCCCAATCCATGAAAAGGGGGGTATCATTCACTTACTTTGTTTTGAGGTTCTCAAAACATGAGTTGTAAATGAATTGGGGAAGAGTTCAAGCTGTAGTGGACTGAAAGATCCCTCATGTTTAGCCATTACACTGATTTTGTGCCGGGAAGTTTTTATCCTGCGTCGTGACATGATTTTTTTTTTATAAATCCTATGCCCAGCAAATCCCAAAGAAAGAACATGATGTTATATGAACCACACAGTAATTATCTTAAGTGTACCTTGCCAAAGTAGGTACATCACTGAATCTTACAAATTTTGTCATGTGTAGCAAATTAAAATGTACTTCAGGGAGATTTAAGGGATGCAAAATATAACAATTAATTAAAAAAGTGGAAAAGTACTCAAACTAACATAATATACTTTTTAGACTGAACAAACAGCAAACATAGAAACACAGAAGGCAGGTCAAAGATAAAGTTGTGTAGCAGTTTGAAGAAGGGTTGGGTTACGAAACAAAATCCCAACATCCAAACATTATACACAGCTGTTTCTAAACAATTATCTAAAAATGGAAAACGACTGACACAAATGCAAACCAACTAAGATACCGGCATTCATCTAAACTGATACTTAAATCAAGGAGGGCATTACTAGGATAAGCCTGTGTAATCACTGGAGGACCTACAGAAATCAATGACCTAGTTGGGAGAAACTGCATAACTTTTATTCATGTGCATAATAAGCAACCCTAAACATACAGTACAGGTTGCAATGTTGAAAGTTGAAAATTATATGTATGTTTTTGAATTGGTTTTGTCCAAGTACAGATCTAAATTTTATCCATGATTGCAGTGAACGGAGTCTCTAAGGACTCTTCATTTGTTGAGCTCAATATAAATGCATGTCACACTCTTTAGACACTTTTAGAACTGTTCAAAAACCATGTATCATTTACCTTTAACTTCAAATTATGCATTACTTTGTTCAAATAACAAAACACATGTGTATATATAACGTTGTTGTATGTTTAGGTGTTAGGTTGAAATTCTACAAAAAGTGGAAAAGTTTAGCAGGTGTGAATACTTTTGCAACCATCATAACCCGCACATTTACTGTGTACCTA
>JAVLVB010000779.1:8204554-8220402 GCA_032876305.1 Orestias chungarensis | reverse complement strand
GGGGGGGGGGGGGGGGGTCACACAGAGGAAATATTCCTTTTCAATATTTTCTCTTCTCCTTCAGTGCAAACAACAGAGTATGTGTCATCCAGTACCAGCCTAACCAACAGACCAGAGAAAACTAGTGGGTTCATTTATTAAGTGGACTTTCTGCCCAAGGCCGGAGTCTGTTCTGCTCTTGCCGAGTTGTTCTTGCAAACTGAGCACTTTTTACCATTCAGTCTTTTCCGTTTAAAAAAAAAATAAAAACTGGGTGTGTTTTTATTCCAATGCCTCAGTTTTGACCTCATCAGCCGCTATGGAAACAGATCTGAAGTGCATCAAAACACTTGTGGAACATTTTGCAATACCCAGCTGGCTAACTATTTCAAACATAGAATCGAAAGAGCCCCTTTTCATACGGCCCCGTATATATAGATAGGGGAAACACTTCACATCCTGGCAGGGGATGACTAATTGATAATATTTCACACTTTCTTATCAGAATATAAAGTTTGGACACTAGTGCTTTGACAGCAGGTACTTCAGAATCACATCACACTTTACACATGAGATGGAAATGTAGGTTGAAAGGAAAACCTCATATCCAGTCTTAACTTCTTCTTCTCCAAGCACCACCTTGTCTCACGGTCGAGATCGTACATTCAGGGTGATATGAAGGCATTTTTCTCTACGTAGAACGTATATATAGAATTACTTAATGCTTCTCTGTCAACATTGTTATTCAACTTTCCGTTTTCCCATAAAGCCATTAAGCTCTAGATCTCTTCGGCGTCTTCTGAGTAACCATGGCCTTCTTGTTGCGTTCTCTTGTTTGTTTTTTCCTTCTTTTCATAAATCCAAAATGGCTTTGCTCGTTTGGAGTTGACCATACTCTTTTGCTTTACAGAAAATACATTTAACAGTGCCTATTTTGTGTAGGTTTATCCAATATATTCACTATAAAAAAGGTTTGTTCTTGTTAGGTCACCACATGTGAAAGAGTTGAGGGAGTTTAATTATTTTTGCAAAAATACAGAAAGTCCTTGAGAGGAATGACTTAATGTAAACTCCCAGACGAAATCTTTGTGTCAGATTGCTTTTCGAACAAAGAATTAAACCTTTCCTTTCCCCTCTTTCCTCTGCTCTAACAGCAGAAAGGCAGCGATACACATCTTAGAGGGAGGAAATTCTACCACTGTAAAACCCTTGTTTTGCTTCCTGTTTTACCAGGTTTGTACTCTGAGCTGTTCACACACAGAGACAAACACGCCGGCTCGTTCAACTTCTGTTTTCGTCTAAAACATGCACAAAGAGGAAGTATGATGAGGTCTGGCAAAATGTTTTTGGCGCTGGTATGCTGCATACGGGATGACAGATGTCTCATAATGGGTTGGGAGTACTGAGCTGGCCAGTGTTGCTGAATGGACACTCCACTGTTTTCCGTACAAGCTCCTAGCAACATAATTGCTCAATTTGATTGTTTTAGAGGAGGAAATAATCTTAAAAGCTCCTTATTGTCCTTAAGGTCACCAACCTTTTTGCATTATTATTTCACCTACTTATCTTTATCTGGTCATCTAGACAACATGTGTTGCATGCCGATGCATGCATGTACCGTGGAGCATGTGGCTATAGTGTAAAGCGCTTTGAGTTTTTAGTTTGATTAGAAAACCTCCAGCTACTGTAGTGTTTTTTGCACGTTGCCTATATCTCTAAATCAGTCTAAAGTAGCAGTCTGACATGCATTTAAAGTAGCAGTTGGTAGTATGTGCATTCCTGTCCAGCCTCAGTGGAATTGGATATCTAAGTATTAACCTTTATAAGAGGTATTGTCAAAGATTAGACTTCTTTAAAGGAGAGGTCACAGTGACAGAGAGTCCCTGATTGACGAAGTGAGACAAGCTCCTAGGGGGACTAAGGTACCATTAAATCAATAAGGTATAGTAAAAATGGATCCCTACAAAAAATAATGATGTAATAAAATAAAATAAAAAATGCTGCCTAGACTAATTATAGAACTGCTTCCATTAAAACATTGTAAACAGGAATGATGAAGGTCAACTGTTGTGCTGCTTAATCACATCTCATGTTTTAGACTTCACGTTTTGGTTGAATGCTTTACTTATCTCCAAGTAATATGTTGCCCCCCCAGACCTCATTCAGTGTTTTGCCATCAGTGCACCCGTGCAGTGGGGCCATCGCCCAATCTCACAATGAACCAATGTGGTTGCTGAAAGGCGTAGTATCTTGGGGTACAGCTGCAGAGTGCAGTTTATCAGTGTGATCACTAGGGACCTTCAGGGTTTCAGGCACACATTTCTATGTATGTAGGCAGGCACAGCTCCCCTCCAATTTGCTGTTGAAGCTTTCCCAGACCCACAATCTTAGCCAAACATGCTTGACACAATGGGAACAGTGGCAGCGAAGGCTCCTGGGACAAAGGCAACTTATGCCACAGTTAAAACTATACATAGATGCTAGTTTTTATAGTCAGGCTAAACATAAGGACTTTCTTTTTTATTACTGCATCTTATTACAAAAGCAGTGCAACAGTAAGTCCTTTTAGCTCATATATATTTATATTAGAGGGATTGAAGAGGACACATCACTGTTAGACAGGCCTTTACGTGTAATGTGGTAACTTTGGAAATCGTCTGACAATGAGAAACTGATCTTACCCGAAACCACAACAGAGACTTTTAGTGCTCCATCCAATGAATGGAGAAAATATATTTAACTCCACTCATATAAACGTCTTTACACTCGAAACAAAATGAAAAAGCAAAAGTGACTATCAGGGCTCCTTTCTTTGTTTTAAATAAATCAGGAGGAGATTAGGGGTTGGTAAGATTTCCTAAATTATTATTGTTATTGTGTTCAAACTCTATCCTGATTAATAAATTGACTCTGTTGTCTTTACATCTACTGTAAATAAATCATTAAAGGGTTTCTCACAGCAAGAATTTGTTCATACTCTTTTATGTACTCCATGATGTTACCCAACTGTCTTATCTTTTTTATTTCTATCTTCGCTGTGTCCATAGCTACAAAAAGCACAACATATTTCAGAATGAGATTAGGACCTCACTGAGTGACTTAATACTTAATTGATGGCTTTAGATGGAAACGCGTGTTTTAGAGCAGAGGGATGTTCTTTTTAGATGTTTGTTCAAGACTTTTACAGTGCTGTTGTTTTTTGTTTTTTATGTACACCTTGGTAACCTTTTGTACCCACCAACAACATATGGTTTTTAAAAAAATTTACAATTTGCTTATGGCTTGAAGTCAGAAAAGATGGTTGAGTAAGAGCCAAATATTGCTGGCCTGTAGGATGTAGCTTGGATTTATGAGATTATTTATAAATTATTAATATACTAACCTAAAATAAACCAATACGCTACGGTTAAGCTCAACGGTATTAATGCTTTGTTTATGGGTGTAAAAAAAAGAAGGGCAAAATGGCAACGTGTGTTAAGATCCATGGTATTGCAGAAGGACCCAGAATTTAAACAGACACAGCTCAGATAAATTAAATGAGAACTTATTAAAAAATCCTAAATGCAAAAAAGTATAGAATACAAAAACACAGGAGCGAGGCAGAATTTGTGGTCAGTGATCAAAAACAGGGTCGTACACTGAAAGCAGAACAACAAACAGGTCCAGGGGTCAGGCGTGATCAATGTCCAGGTAATCAGAATTAGCGAGGTATCCAGAGGACAAGGCAGGAAAAATCTGTGAGAAAAAAATACAGGACAGGAATTGCTGGACATCTACTCACTAAACCTTTTAAATTATCCGGCAACTAGACTGGGGAACCGGGCTTGGTTATATGGTCAGAGAAACAGGTCAAAACAATGATCACTGATAGGTAGGCGTGGTTGAATAAGAGTGGGTGCAGACATGGATGATAAACAGCCCAAAAGCAGCCAGGATTCTGACGATGTAAGCAAAGGAAAACTAAACCAGAGATGACGGTCCAGCAATCACTCAAAAGAAAGTACGTATTTTGTTTGTTATGCTTATTCACATTAAGGATTTAAAAGTTGAGTACAGTCTGTTGCTTCATCCATGCCTTAGTTTGAGTACAATAATCTGAACTACAAAAACAACAAAAAGATTTGCCATCTAACAAACTAACCATTAGAAATATTGTGTTATATTTGAGCCAATGAATGCATAAAATGTTAGCTGTGCCCAGCACAGCGGCGAAAAAGACATTCCTGCTCTACCTCTCATGCCTGTCCACTTCCTGATGTATTGTGTTTTTATTTCCTGTTCAGACATGGCCTCGCTGCTGCTCGAACAACAGAGTGCACCGCTAACGATGAGGAGGACTGACAAGAATGCACCATACATCACAGGTGACACTGTATAAACACCTCAACACAATGTTTTAAGAGGTGACTCACAATACGTCTATTAAAATGTTACACCCAACCCCTGACTCCCTTTAATCTTTGTGTCTCCTCCTTATAAGTCCATGCTGAGGTTGATGCTGTCCAGACCACAGAGGTGTCATCCGAACTCAGCCTTATATAGAAGCCATCAGAGGGTTTATGATCCATGCATTAGCAGTATCAGCTGCTTTTGCCCATCATGCAAAGGGTTTTCTGTCAACCAGCTAATGTATAAGTCACAGGAAGGTTATGTCCCGCGGTGGTCTGGTAAAGTCAGATGGCTATATCTCCCAGTGGACGAGAATTGAGTGCATGTATGTGATGATAGATCCTGCTAGGACCTTGGCGTGGTTATAGCACATATTAACTTGGGATGATAAGTTTTGGAAATTTTAAATTATGAAAAGTGTGATTTGCATTTGTACTTAGACCCTTTTTTATTCAGATACTCCCTAAATCCAAACTAAAATAAAAAAGACTAAACCTATTTGTAATATAATAAATTGATATAGCTACTTTTACTTTACTTTTTAAAACTTTACTGCTTACGTCTGTTTTTCCTTTCTGCTTTTAAACTCTCACTTTTTATTCTTGTATGTAAAGCACTAATTACATTGTATGACACATGCTATTCAAATAAATATCCTTTCTCTTTTATAAACACAGTATTCAAACTACTTACATTTTTAAAGGACCTAAAAGGTTTGTTGGAAACAATTAATGAACAATTAGCAGGAACACCATAGATAGGTTAGGGATACAGTTATGAAGAAGCTTAACTCTGGGTTATATTGTAAAACAAAGCTTCAAACCTGTCAAGGAGCTCTGCTGAACTCATCAAGTGAAAATAGAAAACGTATATAAGTAGTGTGGACCTACCAAGGTGTTGCTGTCTACCTAAACCAGGTGGACCAGAAAACTTTTTTAAAAACTTATTAACAGATTTTTCAAGCTGAAGATATCCATATGAAACAAACATCTAGATGAGTCAACACTGAGATTTGAACAAAAGCATTGAGTATTTTTACTGCACCCAAATACAGCTCTGGGATTTCTCCATGGAAAAGCTTTGTAGTAGGCTTTCTGCTTTTAAAAACCTTGATACTTGATACGAACTAAACCAGAGCTTGTATGACTGTTCTCTTAGACAGGCGTTCTCTCTGCAAACAAAAATAATCACGTTCTTTTCCAATTGTGTCCTATTAATAACCCCAAACCATGGAAATGACACTTACTTGGAATACTTGGACTTAGACAGATCCGTGTTTTGTGGCAGAACAACCTAAGTCTTCCTAATTATGACAGCTTTTGCTTTCCAGCAGTTGGAACGAGCAAATTTACCCATTTCTAGGCCTATTTTACTTTGTATTTGCAGAACAACTCATTCCAATGCATCAGTGGTTTACATACCAGGAAAACAATACAAATACCAATTAAAATTTCTGCAGAATGCTTTAATCTAATTCATGCTTAAAATCTTATCTTTATAGTATAGCTCTAATGCACAAACAAAACATAAACTGTAAATTTATGTAAGAAATATTGGTGACGTATTGGGACCACCAACTCCAAAGCTACAACAGCAGCAGTGTCTTCCCTGTGGGGAAAATGGTAAAATATACATTTTTAACAGCCAAGCTTCTTATTTCACTAACATATAGTGGAACACCCAGGTAGATAACAACAGGAAAAAATTATCTCTCCAAGTACTTTCCTATAAAACTGTTACAGCAGATGGAAGCCCGGTAACACAAAACCAAACTATTTATTTGAGGAACCACGTAAACACTTAGATGGTCTTAGAGAGTAAATTCTTACTGACTCTACGAAATTAAAGAACTCAGTGGGCCAAGGCAGAAATGTGCAGTTTTGTTTCCAGCTGTGCCTGCATGTTGTCATGTTCAAAGGTTTGTTTTTGTGATCTGAATTCATGCATGCACCAGATGGCGAAATGCACAACATAAGAGAAGTTGTCATGAGCAATTTGACAAGAATAATGTCTTGAATGTCGACACCAGCCAGGAAACTCTAGAAGATAAGAGAAAGCAATTGATGGGGATGAGGTGAGATGAAAGACTGTAAATGTTAAGTAAAAAATTTAGGTTACCAGCATGAACATTAGCCTGATTGTCCACACTGTTCTGAAAACTGCGGAGAGCATTCGTATTCTGCTTAACTAGAGCATCTATATGCACATCTATCAAAATATAACCTTCCACCTAAACTAAGATGCAAGGCATGAAAGGAAAGCATTGATCGGAGAAGCTGTAACGAAGCCCATAGTAGCTCTGGAGGAGCTGCAGAGATCAAGGCCTAAGGTGGGAAAATCTGTTGTCTGCACGACAGGATGCCAGAAAGGGGGTAGCAAATTAGCAATCAGAGGAATATTGATGGAGTCAACTGCAGCCTGAATGAGCTTGAGCCGTTTAGCGAATAAAACCAACTTTTGTGTCTTCTAGTATTTTTATCTTTTTAATTTCCAATTAATTATGAACTACTCCTGTTTTAGAATGCCACATAAAATACAAATATAATACATGTATGGATATGCTAAATGTTTAGTGTGAAACAATGTGGGTTAAAAAAGAAATGAACAGTTTTTCAATGCTTTCATTAACGCCAACACAAGAAGGTGGAAAATCTGCTGCAGGTCGGTTTACAGAGACAGGCATAGTAGAAATAATATATATTTTTCAACAAAAATTCATGAATCATAGTTAACAAATAATAATTTCTTCACCCAAAAACATAATTAATCAGGTCATTTCTTAACACATTTTGTTTTTAAAGCAGGTGTCAAATTATTCAAACAGTATAGAAAAGTCTAACCAAAGGTAGCTCTGACATGCATCAATGCCCCTGAGTAAGTAAAAAAAACTGCTAATGAAAGAACTATGCTAAATTTTCCTGCTGTCTTTTTTACACATACATGCAATGTCCAGTCAGCCACCCTGTGGTAACATCAAACCCTGTCAATACCATCCTTGTACTTACAAACAAGACAATGATCCACAGAAAAGACACACTTTTTTTAAAGAGCTTTAATCTATGTATCTACAGGGGTGCAAAAAACAATTTTCATCAACTTACCAAGTCTACAAGAAGCTGTCACGTTTTCAATTAGTGTGTCTCCTGATCTGATGCCCTGCCGAAGACTCAACAAAAAAAACAATCTGATTACTTATCTAAGTTCCATGTTTGATCTTTTTTGAAAAAGGCATCAAGAACACAAAAACTTTATTGGTAAACCCTTTTTATTGCACTGTTTGCAAATGACCTGATGTTTCCTTCCTGCAGTGTGCGAGGAATGTTGTCACTTCACCGACCAACCTAAATCGGAACTGTTCTATGAATAGATCCAGACCAAGGAACAATAAATAGGCCTCAGATAATAAAAGCCTGCATGATATTCTTGTTGTTTAAACTAAAACCTGACTGGGTTTTCAGTGTAGCTGGCAGACCAGGGTAAAGAGCAATGAAAGAGTTACACTTCCATTTCCAGTGCCCTCCTAGTAGTCTGAACCCTATTGTAAATGCTGATTCATTTCCACCAAATGACTAACTATCTAACACCAAGCAGGAAAAGAGCATTTCGGGAAATATCTCCCTCATACATGTCCTGCTACAGAATCCTGCTATGGAATAGTTTAAAACATCTGATTCAGTCTTCCTGATAACTTCCCATGTAAGAGATGAAGATGTCGATGTCTTGTGACTCAGTGCTTCTTCCAAATGCTTTTCTAAATAAGGCACTGAGCTTGTCTGTGATATCATTCATTGTGTTCAGCACTGCTATTAACCGTGCTCATTTAGAAACTGACACAGATTACAGACAAGTAGTAAATTGGTGAAGTGGAACTACTCTGTATTTGTAAGGTTGCCGTGTAGAAGAGGAGAGGAAAGGAGAAGCCAAAACAGAGAAAAACTGCTCGGTTGTGAAATCTAAACTAAAAACTGGGTCAAACGTTAGTTATTAGTTTATTGGGCTGGATATTAGACAAGAAGGAGCCTCATGAGTCTTTACAGAGTGGCATTTTGAGCTATACCGCGACCTAATCCGACTTCACATGGTTGTGAACGCGCCAGGCGTGTTGGTCTGAGCATTTCAGAAACCACTGATCTACCGGGATTTCCACACACAACCCTTGTCTAGGTTTTACAGGCAGAGGTCCAAATGAGAGAAAAGTATCCAGCGATCTGCAGTTGTGAAGGGGAAAACACCTTGTTGATGTCAGGGGAGAGTGAGCAGGGCTGTTAGAGACCAGCAGCCTTAAATACACTGTTTAATTTTATGTTGAATGTGATTTCTGAATCCGCTCACTTTAAACCTGGAAGAAAAAAGGCTGCAATAGCCCTGCTGCGCCACTCCTGTGAGTCAAGTGCTGTAAAACTAAGCCTATGTTTTGGAAATGGGTCTTCAAAACTGGACAATGGCAGTTTAAGAAAACGTTACGTTGTCCATCAACTATTGACATAAGACACATCAGATTTGATTGTAGGATTTGAATGGATCTATAATGTCTTTTATTAAAGGTTAAGGCTTGTTGTAAGGGTGCGTTTGTAGACTTAATATATTAAAACACAGATCACCTCAATGTACTTTCTTTAGCATGACAAGTTTTTTACTAGCCCTTGGCATGAGGACGAATGAAAGCCTCACATTATTAATGGGCAAACCATAAATCTGCAACTCTATAATGCTCTCATGTCAGTGTGGAACTAAATAAGTATATGTCAAAAAGAATTAAAGCAATAATGAAAACAATAGAGGGTCCAGTTCTTCCCTGTGTTGTATCGTATCATATAGTTCAGGTTTGACCGTTTAGATTGTGTTACTGTACTTTCTCTGTGAACCACTTAGGAAACCATTACTCACTACTGCGAAATTAAAAATAGGGAACAAAAACCGACAGAGAACATTACAAAAAACTGTATCTAGTCCTCCTCTCTGTACTTTCCTGGGCAGTGGGTAACATCAACCACATCCAAAAACTGCCTCAGATCTTTGTATACATACCAATACCAGCACCAGTGATACGTCCAACCTTGCAACAACATTACAATTGATTTAGAATATCAACAGGGATCAAAAATAACAAATTTTAACCCCAATAATAATTTCTTAATAATCCAGGTGATTGGCTTCAAAGTTTAAGAAGTGGGTGCACAGTGGTGCAGTGGGTAGCACTGTTGCCTTGCAAGGGTTCAATTCCAAATTGGGTCTTTCTGCGAGTAGTTCACATGTTCTCCCTGTGCATGCGTAGGTTTTCTCTGGGTACTCGGGCCTCCTCCCACAGTAAAAACATGACATGATGGGATTTTCTAAATTTTCCTTCTGCACCAGCAGACCCCCACAACCCCACAAGGATAAGCAGATTGGGAAATGGATGGATGGAAGCTGTAGAAGTTGGACACTTTAGGACATTAACTCACAACCAGTCCCTGTTTCGTAAAAATGAACTCTGAAAGTTGCAAAACAACCGAAATGGGAGTGTTTTCATCCAGAGGTTTTTAGATTGTGTGAAGTGGGTAAAAGGTATATTAGTGTTTAAAAATTATGGAACTATGAATCATCTGTTTAACTATCCGAATTGCCCAATTCATGTGATTACTCCATCTCTTCCTATCTACTCCAACTTTCATAGCTTATGGCTGACATTGACTTTAAAAGTTAAGTCGTTCGAGTCAAGTTTAGTGTTGAAGCAGAGTGATTTTCTGAATATGGATCCAGTTAGATATAAAAGCTTTATCTATAAAACCCAACCAAAGGAATATCATGCAGTGGCAAATTTCCATACATTTAGACCAGAATATGTTTTATTATAATATCTAGGTTTAGATTAATGGAGACTGTCTTTTTATCAGTCAGTACAACTCACCCTATGAGAGTATGGTGAAATGTGAGATATAAATGAGGACTTGGAGGTCCTATTCAATCTCGTCACTGAGAGCAACTAACGGTTAAAGTTTTACCAACTCAGTTCTTTATGTCTTTTTTTTTTCAGCCTACATCCCACCTCCTCCACTCTGTCGTCACTCCTCCAGAGGAAACCTCTATAAAAACCTCCCTCTGCATGTGAGAGTTGGGTCTGGTTTCTATTAGTGAATTGGCTCAGACCTCTGTGTGCATTCTGTCTAGGTACAGGAGCTCTTAAGTCAGAAATTTCCCTTTTCACAAGACAAGCCCCCCAACCCTTAGTCTGTCCCTCTCCATTTTGAGTCACGCCCATAATCTACAGGGAGTAATAACCCAGAGTTACCCCCACCAGAGCACCTCTGCTTCCACTGGACACAGAGAGCCAGGAACATTGGAGTCTCTTGATATCCTTGTGTAAGTTAACACGTATGTTTCCATGAGTAAGAAGGGGGCTGAGGGGCTGTTGTCATGGGTGGGACCAGCTTTTTTTTAAATGTTTTTTATTTTATACAGATCCACCTCATCTCATCAGGCTCTGGCTAAACCACAGCCACTGATGACTTTGATTAATCTTGGAAGAAATAGTTTGTGCTCTGTGTAACACCCCATGCAAACAATAATGACGTCTTCCTGTGGGGAAGAATAAAAAATAAAAAAACTTACTGGATAAGGACCATGAAGTCATCTGGATTTGGCAGCAAATAAATGGACTTTAGGAATGGTCCAAGTTGGTAGTTTTAACGCGAATTTGGCAGCTTCTTCTTTCTTTCCACATATCAACTACTTTATACAAAAAAATCACTAAATATAATATTATGGCTGAGTCTCAAAATGCTCTAAATGTCAAATTATAACTAGGATATTAAATCTTCTTTGGCAGAAATTAATGTAGATTTTCAAGTTCTCATCATTTCACCCCTTGCTGTTTTTGTTCCTTAGCTGTTTTGCTATTTGTAGGTATTGTGGGCAAGAAACAGAGCAGTTTGACATAGTCAATTTCATAGCAACTATGTGTCAGTTTGTACTTGCCTCTTCCATCTTGAGCAGCATTAAGATGGTTGTTTTTTTTGGTTTAATCAGATGTCATGGATATAAGGGAACATATTCAAAGCCAAAATGTGTAGCTGTAAAAAAAGTCTTGTTCATCAAGTCTGCTTCATCGAGCCTGCTTCTTACCAGCTGCTCTGTAAACATGAAAAGTTCCAAAGATCCATTCGCTCTTTGCGATCCATTGTACAGTTATGTAATCCATGGTGCTATTCTTTAGAAAGATCATACAAGTCTCTTAAGTGAAAAGGTCAATTTCCACAAGATTTTTTAAATTTTGGATAAGAAAGATCAAATATAACTTGCTGAACAAACATATTGCGGACAAATATTCCTCAATTTCAAATATACTATTTTAGAAAACCTCCATAATCTTATGTCGGATTCATGGACAAAAATGCACCCAAAACCTTTAAGCATGCTGTGTCTACAAACAAAAAGAAATGCCATCCCTGAATTTGAAAAAACTTTCATGTCTTCAAAAAGGAGGTTTGAAAATCTCTTTTATTTTTTTATTTTAAGTTATTATGAAGGAACAGGTTCATGCAAACAGTCGGAACGCAACTGCTGTGGGATATTTTGTTTCTGTCATTCATCAGTTTAAATGTATTTAAGTTAGCCCAATCTACTGTAGTAGTGTGACTCACATGAGTAATGGAAAGCATAAGGAGGATAACTTCCTTTGGATTGAACGGGGGTCCTAATATATATTTAATCAGACCAATGGTTCAAATGGGTATAAACGCTCGGAAAATAGTTTAAAAGGTAATTAAATTGAATTGTTCTAGATAATTGCAAGTTTTTTTGGTGATGGTTACAGAATATGGGAAAGAAAATGTGAAGGATTTTACAAGGGAGGGGAAAGCTGACCAGCCGCAACCTCACTGAGGCTGCTGGAGTTGCAAGGAACCTGCTTGTGTAGACTCACTTCTTACAGTTAGCCATTTAAGTTTGACCTGGAAACACAAAATGTCTCAGAAAAAATAGGATGACACAGATGGAAATGATGGATTTTACAACAGTTTTTGATTTCATGTATCATTAATATTTATTCTGGTTCTTCTAAAGTCTAAGATCAAGCTCCATATGTTTACTTAACATATACAGTGAATGCCTAATTTCCTTTTTTTCTGGTGTTTTCTGCTGAAATCATTGAACTTTCCCTGCCTCCTGAATCACCTCAGGTTAAAATAGACATGACTTCATCGTGCCCGTGTTTTATGCTCCCCCTGCTTGCTGCTATAATTGCTTCCATATCTCTCAGCTGTAGCACAGGCTAAGCTGATGAAGTTTCGTGGGAGGAGGAGAGCTTTGAGGACAGCCAGCACCATCTGGGTGGGGTCATGTCGTCTTGGACTTGAGTTCTTCGGCCTGTGTTAATGACACAGCTATGCAGACCTCTCAGTGTTCAGGGCATGAGTAAGGCTTTCCTAAATTTTGTAATGTGTTATTTCCACATCAGTGATGTCAGGCATCATCACATCTTAAACCATAACCCCAGACAGCCAAGAAAATTGTTACATGCACACTAAAAGTGGAGGAAAGTGCATTCTGTGAATTTAAACCTCTAAAGATTGATGCAAATTGCCCAAAATAAAATAAAAAACTGTTAAATCCTAAAGTCTAGAAATATTTTTTTTCTTCACTTAGCAAAACAGACCAGCTAACAGACAGTCTGAGGCAGACATTTGAAGTCAAACCGAATGAGTCCAGACTATGTCCAGGTGTGTGGATGATCTACAGCCTGGCTTTGGGAAGGCGCTGGATGCCACAGGTGTGTTTGTGACCTCGATGAACCAGCCATTTCCAACTCTCTGAAGCTCCTTATTGATTTAAAAAAACATCATACATATTTTATAAGATGTTAAAGCGTGTGGAACCAGTTCTAATTACAATTACAAGTCTTTCTGCAAGGAGTTTGCATGTTTTCCCTGTGCATGCGTGGGTTCTCTCCCACAGTCCAAAAACATGACTGCTAGGCTGATTGGACACTCTAAATTGTCCTCAGGTGTGAGTGTGTCCATAAGTGGTTGTTTGTCCTGTATGTCTCTGTGTTTCCCTGCGATCAACTGGCAACCTGTCCAGGGTGTACCCCTGCCTCTCGTTGTAAGCTGGAGATATGCGCCAGCAGATCCACCCGACCCCAATAGGGTCAAGGGTGTACAGAAAATGGATGGATGGATATATTTTCCAGCTACTTCCTAGTAGGTGTAGGTTTTAGGTTGGCCTATCATCCTTAGCTTGTAGAACCTGTCCATCCGTCCACTTTTGAAAGATTCATGGACACCAAGAACAACAGCCTTGAGACATTTTGAAAGAAAGCACATTTAAGAGTTTGTGGGAGATTAACAAGGTGTTGAAAACAACTGATGTCAGGATAGAAATCAACATCAGATGGGGGTTAGGTTTTTTTGTTTTTTTGTTTTTTGCTAAATAACAGTTTTGAAACAGATTTTAAAACAGATTTTCTCCAAACATTTCTATTTGGTTATTTCTGTAATTAAAATGTTATATTAATTTCTTTATGTCCAATAATGTACCTGGAAATAAAACCTTTTCTGGGAACATGCAACACATTCCAAACTCAGCATCCATTGAAACCTGAGACAGGATTCACCATTTTAGCTTGTTCTGCTCCAGTTGGGGATTGAACAGTTGGAAACTCTAAAACCTGATCTCTTTTAAAAACCAATGTTGTTACCAAGTTACATTATGTGGATGATAGTACCAAGTCAAAATGACTCAAACTGATTGATTTTACGTATCAGTTATGTGTTAAAATACAAACAAAGGTATTTGAAATGGAACAATATTTTGCACAACATATCTTTTTGCAGTCAATTTCGCTGTGAGAGTGTGAGATGGAGCAATATTTTCACCAGGTGACAAGATGAGCTTTTATTTTACTTCGTTTTTTTTATGAAATACAATGGAAGTGGTGTTAAAAAGTGTGTGTCAATGTTAGGATTTTAATTCTTTAAGGAATATCAAGTAATGCCAGACACGCTAACCACTAATATACAATATTAAAGCTAGCAAAGTGGGAATGCTGTGTTCTTTTTACATTTGTTTGAATGTTAGCAAAATCTTGATTTACAGCAAAAAATTTATTTTAAAACATAAATGAATAATTACTGAAAAGTAAAAAATTATTTTAAAAAAAGTAACATTTTTTATGCTATTATTGTTGTACGCAGGTCAAATCTTTCCAAAAAGCAAAGATTTTCCACAAAATTCTGCAGAGCACATCTTTAATTATAATATCAGATGGAGAAAAAAATTATATCAGTTTTTACATCATGAGTAAAATAAAATAATGCATGCCAACCATGACAAAAAAAAGGGAATTTAATGCTACCTAATTTAAACATGAAAAGCTTTCTTTCTGAAAACAAACTGTGGGAAAAAAACGTACAAACAGCTTGCAGGCAGTGTTGATTGTAAAGATTAACAAGATAACTTGTGTTAATTATTAATCTTTGGAAAGCAATGTGGAGGCATGCAGGGAGTCTGACATTCTAACACTAAAATTAGTTTTAATTGAGCAACAACTACAAGTGTTTGATTACTAAGCCATCTGGATATAACACATAAAAAAGCCTCAATGTATAGAACACATCTAAGCTTATTTTGCCAGATCCAGACGCATTATCTCATGATCTTCTTAATTTGTAAAAGCAAGCAGGCTGAGGTAAGGCCCCAAAAGCATCATCATCTCAGCGTGTGGACATACCCTGCTTTAATAGTATGTATTAAACCCAGCACTATTTATAAGGCTGGCTAATTTACATAATAACCTGTTTTACATTGTTTCTACGTTCATTAAAAAAAATCTTTTTAATAATTTTTAAGAGTAGTTTTCATGTTGAACGGGGGAAAAAGGAAAGACAGAAAGAAGGTAATGAATAAAGAGCAGCTGTGTTAAACCAAACAAGGGCTCCTCTCTGACTCATTGGCTCTCACCCTGTAATCAACTTTAACAAAAAAAAGGGGGAAAGAAAAAAAACACAGATGCAGGGGGGGGAAAACCTACGTCTTCAGGTGTATGTACAAAGAGAGCGTTGATCCACCTGTCAGCTGCCGAAGGTGGGTGGTGGTAAGGGGGGGTCCGGCCGTTCAGGAGGGCAGGTTGTGATTAGCAAAGAGCTGGGTGATGACCTCCTCTCCCTGGGTGAGTGGTCACACTCTGCAGGAGTCTAATGAAGGGGCCCAAATGCAAAGAAAGCCCTACAGGGTCAGAGACTGATGTCAGGGAGAAACTGCAGAAGCCTATAATCAGGTGACACAAAACACAGAGGGCAGAGGCCCAGACACGTGTGGGCTTGGGACTGTATTATGTGGTTACTGTAAGATTTTACAGAAACATCTCCTCAAGGTAAAACATCAAAAAAGTGTATAAAAGTGTATATAGATATATATATATATATATATATATATATATATATATATATATATATATATATATATATATATATATATATATATATATATATATATATATATAT
>JAVLVB010000779.1:8185605-8204454 GCA_032876305.1 Orestias chungarensis | reverse complement strand
AAAAAAAAAAACACTCAAGCCTGTGGGAAACTCCAGCAGAGGGTGAAGCTAAGCGGATCAGGACGTATTCATTAACCATCCTGCTGCACTCCAGTTTCACATTGCTCTGCCAAGAATTTATGATAGTTTGAACTATTCATCTCTGTTCACGTCTTAGCCCTCTCTTCCCAGGAGTTTAATCCCAGGGAAGGGCGTTTTGGGTTTCAATTTAGATTTTTATTTTTATTTTTACATCCCATGATGCTGCTGGGTATGGGAGAAAAGTAAATCCTTACCAAGATCACAGAGGTGTCCTCTGATGTTTTTTAGCAACGCTTCATCAGTCTAGGTTAACCCCTCAAGACCCAGACGGTCGAAGATCCCTGGTTATTAGATTTGGGTCAGGTTTCCTTCAAGGGCAAGGTGTGAAAGTCATATTCATCCAAGGAAAGTGCTGAACCACAACATTTTCCTTGGGAGCAGCTGAGAGCGTTGGGTCATCAAGAAGAAAAGGGTAAGATCCAATTAACTTTTTTTTTTTTTTTTTGGTGCTGCGAAATCTTTTTTCCCCAAGGAGTGTGCCAGAACTTAAATCTTTTGAGAACCAGTCAGGAATAAACTGGAACAAGAAAGAAAAAAATGGCTTTTACTCATTCAAAAAATGTCCCAAACATCTTTCCTGTGATTTGACAAAAAAAAAGAAAAAAGAAAACTTGATGAAATGATGGAATGAGAGAGGACAGAAACCAAGTCAGCATTCCTGAGCCACAGCTTCACTGCACGTTTGTGTTCTTAACCTGCTCCATTATCTATTACACACTGCCAAAATGCTCGTGTTGACATTAACTCGTGGATGTGGAGCGGCTCTTAAAAGGGCCACACTCTGACTGACCTCGCATTTCTTTGTTTAGTCCACATGTCAAAGTTATGTCGCCCAGTGTCACAGACAAGCAGTTTCATTAAAACTCCCATTCTCTCAGAGGGGTATCCCCTCCCCGCTATTCTTTTTTTTTTTTTTACTGCTATAAATAATCTTCTGAAGTCATCCCTGATGTATAATTCATGTACCAGAGTAGTTTGCAAGCTATGAAGGGGCTTCTGTGTTATGACAAGCCTCTCTATCAAGCCCATCACCTGTTGGACTCCCACCATGACTGTTTTTCCCAGCAGTAACCTGAGAGCAAAGGCTGCTTCGTAGCACATAGGGGCACAAAATGAACAGGAGAAGGAAAATAGATCTTACGTGCGTTTTGAATGTTAACAAAGAATCTGGGAACAATTTTGAAATATTAGGTGCTGCAAATTTGTACTATTAAACCTGATTACATCTTTATTAAGGCAAACATCTAAAGTACTTTGGTATTTGCTGGACCAAATCAAAGTCTTAGAGATTGGAAAGCGTTCTTAGAAATGTTTGGAAAGCTTTCCCAACTGTTTATTTAGAAAATATTGTAGAAATGGATTATTTTGGATTACTGCTAAACACAAAAAAACCACTTTTTGCCTGTTTGTCAACAGTGCAAAATCAAATCGTATTTAAAAATGAACAAAACAATGACTGGTTACATTGCTTTATTGCTGTGTTTACTGTGATTGTGCAACAAGTACATAATAAGCTGTAATCTAATGTGGACTTGTAACCGTTATTTTGGTAAGAACCAACATCATTTTTGAATATTCCAATAATGGAAAATACCACATGCTCCCTAACACCACTTTCCTACAAACACCGACCCGCCTGTGTAAGCACTTTCCTCGGCATAGACTAAAGTGTGGAAAGACTTATCCGCACCAGCAGTGGGCCTGCCCATTGTTTGTTGCAGGAAATTAAGTCATTTGATTGTACAGTTAACACATATTGCACTGTGAGTCCACATTAAGCGCTCCTACATGTCAGATCTGTAGACATGTGGCTTCAATTACATCTGAACTGCTCGATTGCCATAATAGGAGTTAGACGTTTGCCACAAGGAGGGACTTTTTCGGGATTCACGTAAATTGTCCAAAAGGGAATACAACTCATACACAGGAAGTGACTCGACATCCTTTCCTAAATTTTTCCAACAACATATTACAAAAACTTTGCAAAACAGCAACCGATGGACACAATCAGGCAAAGCTAAACGCGGGTAGAACAATAACTTTGTATCAGGAAAATGTTCTCACACTGCTTTGGATTTAATATTCAAAACTGAAGGTACATTTTAAAAAGAAACGTAAGAATTTATTTTGGACATTAAATTATTCTATCTGTGTGTGGCTTTGTGACACCAGTTTTTGAAATTCAAGATCCCAAAACTATATGGCTGGCAGCGTTTGGAAATAAGAGGTATAAGTTGTTTACCATCCTTACCATTGTCATTTTCAAGGTGCCATAGGAAGAGATTACCAAACTTTGGTTGTAAGCGTTGGGGGAAATGTCAGAAAGGAGGACACAGAAACACACAAATCCGAATTGCATATTTTACCCAAGTCTTTGGATGTGAATGAAAAACACACTTAGGTTTCCATCTATGCAGAATCTCTGACATCTTTTATTCACTAATGAGAGAAGAAAACAGAATTTATCTTCATACAGCAGATATAAAACATATAAAACATAAGGAACAACCAAAGTTACTTGGATTCGACATCATCTTTATATATCTGTTTATGCCCATGTTGAACATAGTCAAATCACCACAGACAGGAAAAAAAGTGACCTAACTTGGCAAAACCATGTCCGGTCTCCTTGTGCAATCTGGAAAGGTCTGTTGGAAAAAGAAAACATGTGTAGGAAAGTTTTGGGAGGTTATTCATTATCATAGTGCCTATGAATAGTATTCATCCATCCATCCTTACAATCCATCCATTTATTGGTGTTTCTATATTTAAAGCCTAACCACTGTGGAAACTGTGATCATAAATTTGTAGTGAAGGTTTTTATTTGTGCTAAAATATTTAAAATGAGGAAAAAATAGAGACATTTTGGGAGGAAAAGTAAAAGAAACCTGTTCATCCACCATTCACACCTTGCTTGTTTCGGCTCAGTTTGCATAATTTACTTTAGTGTCCTGCATGAAACAAGTAATTTGTAACACTAACTTTTTTTGTGTAAGAAAAACTCAAATCCATCTAATTAAGAAATAGCATCTTTTGTTTAAGAATTGAAAGGTTTAGGTTTAACTACTGGACAGACAGGAAGTACCATGCATGTAGTATCTATTTTTATTATTTTTTTAGGTTTTTGCTGTTATTAGGAAACTTAGGAGTAGCAATAATGACGTACTTTTCCTCGGGAACCAGCATGCAGTGCAAGATACACCATGTCTCACACAGGTTTGTGTCTGCAGCTGTGTTTCTGGTTCTGCTTGGAATCGTTCAGCTATTTTGCCACACACTATTTTGGTTTCTTTTTTTTTTTGCTTGTTCTGTATGTAACAACTTACAGGCCAAGAAGTAGATGACATAATACAAATACTACATTGATTTATCGCAAACTACTGTTAAACTTGTAGGTTTGGATCAAATTACAGCATTTTTTTCAGAAACAGAAACAGGGGGGGTTACAATAAACCAAATCACCCTGTAGTTCAGCACGTCAAAAAAATTTCTTTAATCATCACTGTTATTTCATTATTTGTGGTGTTTCTGAGTATTTTCTTGTAAATTATTCGTTAGCAACATTGCTAGTTATCCCTTTGATCATTTAACATTGTCCTTTCCCCTGCTGACCTCTACCGTTTAACCTCACAAGGACTTTTTGCAAACTGTTAATACTACACATTTTCAGACCTGTTATCTATTGAATTAAATAGGAGAGGAAATCTCTGTATCGTTACCTGGGTGAGCACTGCACATTTGAGGTCTGTCGTGGAGACTCTGTTTAGGTGTGCATGCTTAATTATATGTGTTGGAAAGCCTGTGATGACCATAAAACTTCTTTTTGCTATTGACAGCAGGATTAAACAGGTTAAATAAGCTATTTATTTGTTGGAGAAACACTTTCACTTTTTAACAGTATACTTTGCCAGCACCAGTCTGTGATTGGTTGCAATTTTCTAATCAGCTCTGCCTCCAAAGTTTAGGAGCTGACAGTCTAGGACTTGATGTAAGCAGCTTGTTTCTGGGTCTGTGGTTATTCTACACTCAAAGTAATGTTTTTGTGACTGCACATGATTTGTTTAGTCTGTGCTTTAACGAGAGCCCCTTTTGTAATTGTGTTTTGTGGATTCTGAACTTGAAGGCAACGTCAGGCACTAGTTCACCTCCTCTATTAAAGCAACAATACTTAACTTTTCAACCTTCATAAAAAATTTTCATAACTTTTGGGATTATACGTCGACTTACAGCTCTTTGAATGACACCTTTGTCATGGCCAGAGCCGGTCCGTATACCTTTAACTGTCACCAAGAAACTTTGAGGAGGGTGGCAGGAACCATGCCACACAAAACAACTACAAATGTACTGACTACTTTACGGCATACTTCACTGGGCCGCCAAAATCAACCAAATCTTAGAGTTCTTTAGTGTTGCTTTAATAATTGGCTTCTTTCCACTGTTTTGAGACAGTAGGCCTTGGACGGCTATTGTTAATGTATGTTTGGTTAGTTGACGTTACCATATACAGATGTCTTTCGAACTGTAAAAGATGTAGCTACTTTTATAAAGTGGTGGGTAGACCACCTGAAAATATTACTCAAGTATAAGTAGCTCTACTGTAGCATATTTCTATTCCCCTATAGGTAAAAAGTCAAAGAAATTAAAAGAGTGAAGATTTTGTTGATAAAAATGCTAGTCATAAATTGAGTAACTGATTAGAACATATGATTTGATATTTAAAAGTGACTTCATTATCAGAAAGACGAAAACAATTATAGACTAATCTTATATTAAAGATGAAATAAAAGAAATTACCAATAAATAACATATTTACAAAAAACACTTTTCTGAATTTAGTTTTTTTCAATACAAATTCAAACTAAACCAGAAACGCAGACTTGAAGCAGGTAATTTGTCTATCAATATGCTAGAACATGGTAGAGTAGTTCCAGTGACCATGAATAGTTTTTAACACTTCATTTAAATAACTCAGCAACATTACAAACTACATTCAAATCAGCTTGTGTTTAGCCAGGAGACCGGAACACCTGGATGTGTGACTGGGAATAACCTGCTTGCCCTGAATTTGGACAAAACCTACATCATCTTGATCCCTACATGGCACAACAGCCTCAGCAGATAGAAAATAGCATTGGAATAACAAAGCTTGTGCACAAACCATAAACTTTTACTATAAACAATACGTATGCGTCTGAATCGTTTGCATTTGTGGTTAAAACAGGTTTGTTCTTCATTTAGTAACGTTATTCCCGATGGGTAAATCATTCACAATTTTAACTTAAGAATAATGATACTTTATAATATTATTTATGAGGTAAAATTACACCTATATTAAAATCAAAATGCTAACAACCTTTTTTTCTGAAAAGGATATCCCATTTACTTCAAATGAATAAATATACATATTTAAATCATACCCCTGTGTACCCCTGCCTCTCACCCATTGTAAGCTGGAGATAGGCACCAGCAGACCCACCTGACCCCAATAGGGAAAAGGGTGTATAGAAAATGGATGGATTATTTCAGTGCATTTATGGAACTTCCCACTCATGTGATTGTCGTTTACTATGTTTTGTTTAAAAAAGTAGTTTAATATTGTTGTGAAATGTGTTCCCTTGTTTATCCATTGTTGAGCAAGGTTATAACTGTGAGAATACGTTTTAAATTCTAATGCATGTAATTACCGGTAACTACGTTATAAAGCTTCTCTCACACTTTCTGATCTTGTTATTATGTTGTTGTATTTAAAATGTTTTGATTGAACCTTATTATGGGGGACTTGCATGGTAATATAGAACAGTCTATTTTATTGTTACTCATCAATCAGCCCAAGGAAATTTTAGGGGTGGCGGGGTGGGGGTAGTCTGTCTAAAGTAAATAAGGTGACAGAGGTAATCATGAAGGTGGAGATTATGTGAAACAGAGGAATAACTGGCCAATGCTCCAAGCCATCTGTGAAGACTTTCCATAAGGTTCAGGAGTGTGTTTATGGGATTTTTTGATAGAATTTCAGACACCAATGTTGGAATAAGGTCTGCCTCACAATCTCCACCTTAATTTATTAAACAGGCGTTCTGTAAGTTTAAGGTCAGGACTTTGTGGAGGACAGTTAAAATCTTCCACAATAACTTTGTGCACAATCAAGATATGCCATCACCAAACTTTTCCCAAAAGGTTTAGAACACAAAATTGCCCAAATGATTTGGTATGTTCAAGCAACAAATGTCCCTTTGACTAAGAGTCCATTTCTTGAAAAATGTCCTCACAGTAAAAGGCCTCTGCACATTACATAATACAGTCAGGCAATAGCCAAACCAAGACTTGTCCGTTTAATTGCCAGAAAGAGAGATACGATTCACTCATTCAGATAACAGTTCAGTCCAACAGACATGTGCTTTAAACCGCTACATCCGACCCTTTGGATTGCATTTGGTAAGGCCATTTCTTGACCATGGAAACCACTTCACAAAGCTCTCTATGTGCTGTTCTTGAGTTAATCTGACAATTCAAAGAAGTTTGGAGGCTTGCAGCTTCTGGCTTTACAAGATGATTGTACCTATTTGCATGTTTTTATCCCTCATTTACCATGGAAGTGATTGGACCACCTATATTCAATGACTGGTATGGTTGAGTGAATATGTTTGTTAATATAGTGTATACTATACCTGTTTTCCATATATGTAGCTGTATTCATAAAGATCCATTAACAAAGGGTTTTCTGTTTGGATTGTGGGTAGAAAGAAAAAGTTTCATGGGATGAAGTTGTTTCTTCTCTACTGCTTCCACTTTTTTCATTCTTTCAGGTTTCAGGAGGTAGTTCGGATTGTCTCTCCAAAGCTCACAAAGTGAACTTTGAGTTCCAGAGATCTGGATTTCCCTCATTGGTTCAGCAAGAATGTGAGGGGCAGCATACACTAGTGAAAAAAACCATGGCTAGATTTTATGAATAGTCCCATTTAAAAGGGATGGGCTTCGATGTAGGTCTAATGATGCCATCGAGCCGCCGTCACAAAGAGAGAGAGAGAGAGAGAGAGAGAGAGAGAGAGAGAGAGAGAGAGAGAGAGAGAGAGAGAGGGAATAAGAGAAAGCATTATTTCCTGGCGCTGGAGCAGCACTTTCAGACTGGCCCAGTGGACTGAAGCGGTGAGGCAACTTTCCATTTCACATACGTCACTCCAAACTCCCAACTACTCCTTATGGCTCTGTCCACTCTCTACGGCAAAGATCAAAGCCCAGATTATGCTGATTGTTGTGCACAGCTTTCAACACTGTGAGATGACAGATAATAATTTGAAGTTTTAATGTAAAATCTTTCCATGAGACTCTGATCTACCCCATCACCAGATATCAGAAGGATCTGGCCTCTTCCGGCCATTTAAGGGTAGAAAGGAAAGGGCTGGAAGCGAGAAACAAATTCTGGGACGCTGCAACGATTGTTCTGAGGGTTCAACTGTTAATTTGTTTGTGTAGGTTTCTTTTTATACTTTTTAAGTCATGCACTTGGTGCAAATTAAAACAAGATATGGAAAAGAAGAGAATATAATGCATACACAGGTATTAAAGAAATACTTTACGGGACATTGCTGGAAATTAGCCGCATGTTTGGTGCAAGTTAGCTTAACGATGAAATGAAACATCGGAAATAATCTTTCCTTCCTATTTTATTGGTTATAATCAGCTTTTTTATCAAAAGAAACCAAGAATATATTTGATTGTATTTGAATTTCCTTAATTGCAATTGACTGATGAGTCAAACTAAGCACTACTCAGAAACAGGATTTGTTCAATTGCAATTTTCTCATTGAAAATAGGGCTCAAAATTAAAACTTTACTAATATTTCAAACACAGACTACTTCCAAGCATCCTTTACAGAGGACGTACACGTGAATCTTCCATGAGCTACAGTTTAAGGTGTCCAGTCACAAAAGATCTGCAAAAACTTCAAAAAGTTAAATGGTTACAAAAGAAAACTATGTTTCATTAAAAAGAAAAACAACTCTTTACAGACACAATGCAAAATAATTACAAAGCAAGAATAACTTTGTTCAGCTAACAAAGGAGTGACAAACCTGAACAAGCTTCGCATTGAAATGTGCCTGGGTTGCATAGTTTTGCCCAAACTGCTTTATCTTTTTTTATTTTTTTATACTAAATATACTCTAAAACTCTAAAAATATCACTTGGGTTCTGTTTTTAACCAGGTTCTGGGTCAATAAGGATCTTTCCAGTCCTGGTTAGGTTTTAGCGAAGCAGGATTGGAGTATGGGTTGGAGCAGGTTAGGTTTTATATTCCCCAAAAGAACCGGTTAAAGTGACCGATGCCTAATTAACAAGGACGCAGTATATGTTAGCATTTAACATCAGTATTTGTTGATGTCTGATAAGTAAAACTTGTCTGATATTAACCAACATTTATTCCCATCTTTTTGGTTTGTGTGTACGCTGGAGGAAAAGCTGTGATTTTGTAATTCTCATGTGACACTGATGCCATAGATGCAAGGATGATGTATTTGTATGAAATATTTCCAAGAATTGGTTAAACACTATAAATATTTGCTTTGAAACAAATCTCTTGTCTTAAAATGACTATTTAGTTTCACTCTGTCGCAAATGAATCCCTGTCCACAGCAGCAAAAACACTTGCTGAAAACAAAACACGTATATTAATTTTAACAATCATTCTGCATGGATGGTAGCTGACTTCATTACTAATGCCAATAAGCAGTATTGCCAGAAAATCTTGTCTCAGATGTTAATGCTGCACTTACAGGGAACAATGTTTGACAGGCAGGAAGTCACATGTTAGCTGGTTCATGGCGCCATCTAGTGATCAGAGACTTTGTTGTGGGTGAGCATTTAAATTTCTCACTTTCTAGGTTGGTTTGATTACAGATCTTATCAAAACCTATTCTTATGATTTTGCTTATTTCCAAACATTTACAGTAAACGGGCGTAGAGAGTGAATAACCTTATTTCATAGTTGAAATATCATAACAAAATAAAATAGTTTAATATGAGCAAATAAAAAGATTTAAAAAAATGCAAAAACCACCTTGAAATCCAAGAAAATCTGAAGGTTTCAGTCAAGCCATAGCAAAGAAATCTGAAGGATCTAGACTTTGCCATATCAAAATCAAACGTAGTGTTTGTATGGTCCTCTGACTAGTTGTAAAACATGTTTTGCTGTTCAACATATTTTAATCTGTAACATATACTATGATTTCACTTTAACGCTTATCTACGTGACATGATTTTCTTCAATTTTGGTCGAAATTTGATCTCTCCCAAACTTAGAATAATGACCTAGAGTTTAAATAATCTGTTACTATCCACATTAATGAGTCAAAATCTGGACAAAAATAAATTAAATTCAGTGAAACACAGACTCAGTAAACGCAATTCCTGCTTGAGGTGTTTTATTGTTTTTTTATTTTTGTATAAAAAAAAAAAAACATTAGTTTTTTGTTTGTTTGTTTGTTTGTTTCCACTTTAGGCGACATGTAGCATCGAGAGTCGTTCTCACAGCTTTTAGATTAAAGGAATCAGTCTTCTCAACAACCACTCACCACTTTCACACAGTTAAACACACAATGACGGAGAGCAGCTACTTCATTTGGTACAGTGGTCCCAAACCTAAATCTATTAGCAGAAAGCCAAGGACAAAAAAAAGCTCAACAATACCCAGCCTGCAAACATGATAGTATGTCAAGGCAAGTCACGCGAGCACAAAATAGCCACGATAAATCTGCAGCCTCACAACAACTACACTTTTTTTTTAAGCCTGATGGACGACAGTTTTATTAGGTCTGAAACCCCTGCTTTGTTGCAACTCTTATACAGGATTATATTGAGACAGCACACAAAAGGCTAAAGAAACACATCAGACAACTTATACACGGCAGCACATCCTGTGTTAGGCGAGCCGTTGCCCGAAGCAACAGTGGGAATTTCAGGCGACAGAACAGAGGCCTGATTTTGTGTAAGAGCTGTCGACTCACTTCCGCAGCTCCACGTCCTTCAGAAGCAGCTCAAAGAGAAGGGACCAGAAAAAGTTACACAACCGCATTTACACACGGAAAAAAAACCCGCCTCATTCCTCCTTACCGTCGGCACATTTAGAGTTTGCAGTGCGGGAGCTATTGCATTTCTACACGAGGCTTTTCCGGTACCGTCAGCTCAGGATCAGGATCAGTAAGAAATATCACTCCTCCCAACGTTTTTCCGCAACTGTAAATCTTAAATCTATAACGTCAGCACCTTTTAGGGTTTAAAATACGAATTCTCGCTAAAACTCTGGATCTAAATACGGCCTAATGAACAACATCCACGCATGCATGCACACAGATTTAAAACGGGGGCCTTCCTCACCGACACACGACAGTAAAGTAGGCGAATACAACAAACACGTTCCACACAAACAAAATCAGGGTGCGAATCTGATCCATACAATGTTACCATCACATTAATGGTGTAAGTACTTTTTCAGCTGCACGAGTTGCAGTTTAATGTTAACTATTTAAATGCTTGTGTTTAAGTATTAAGTGCCCTGTAAATGTATTTGTACCTCACAAACTTTCTCATATTCTGTCACGTTACATTGAAAATGCCAACCTACTTATAAGCGCAGAGCTGGCTTATAAGTCTTTGGTCTATGGTTAGACGAGACCAAAATTATATGACAAACTCCAAAGCTCAGATTTTCCAACCTCCAATATGAACTTTTTTTTTTTAACGTCCCATGATTAACTGAAAGGTCTTGTAAAGTGGGTTGAACTTATAAACTTTTAAACAGGAAACATCTATGACATGTATGGGGTGGACTAATGCAGGATTAGAGAGTGCATGTACTGATACAAAACAAACATAAAAAACAATCGGTGCAAAGAGAGAAGATGCACCTGACAACCATCTAGTGTCAATCTAATGAGAGAAAAACACTGATTAGAGAATGTAATACAGAAAATAGCATGTTGATAATGGCGTAAAACAAATTGGCTTGTACTAAGGCACAGAGAAGCATTTGAACAGCCTTCATGATGTTATTTTTCTTCAAAATGGTCAAGAAAGCCAGTTAGTGTTGATGGAAAGATGCTTGGAAATAAAAACCCTAGTCCTAGGGTGGACGTTCACATTCCAGTGATCCTCCGGTGTCTCTGGGACAATGAGCCGACTCATTCAACATGTAATTCCATTTAATGGTTAAACCTAAAAGACATGTATGTGTTAGGGGGGGCCTACTCAAAGAGACCCAATGATTTTTTTTTAAACCACTTAGGTCACTTTAAAAAAAAAGATAAAATAAACTGTAAGTGTAAGAATGCAAATGCTCTCCAGTTTTTAGATTTCTATCTGTAACAACAACAACCAGCATTACTATTTCTTTTACATAAAATCCTATTAAAATTGACCTAAATTTGTAGTTGTAACGTAAAAAAAATAAGGTTTGCAGGGATAAAATACTTTTACAAGGCACTGTCATTCTTTATACAAATGCGCATTTACATTACTAAAAATTCATATTCTGGCATTTTTTTTTATGACATATGACTGATTACGATGTAAGTATGCAGCACTGTGAAACAGACAACTTTCGCCTTTCATTCTCAAACAGACTGTAAGGACTAAACAGCCTATAATTCAAAACAGACACATTAAATCGAGGAATAATGTCAGTAAATTAGCTATAAGTGACCTTCTGTTTTTGTCTGGTTGACAGCAATTGTGCCAGCAGTCAATGCTAAGCGACAGTAACGACTAAGACCATCGCCAATCCGCTGTTCTCTTAGTTTTTCCTTCATACCGCCGAGCAGTGCCGCTTTCACTTCACGATGTGCACATAAATTCAAAGAAAGAGCAGCTCTCCAGCATGTGGCGAATGCTGCGTTTCAGTTCAAAGAACAAGTATTTCCAGGATCATTCGGTGTGTGGATAGCTGAGGGAACGACCAGAGGCCTTCACTGGGCTTGACTGCAGCATCAGGTTTGCGGTGATGGAAAAAGAGGCGGCAGCTACGCCGGCGTCCTGCACACAATTAGCAGTGTTGTGTTCGCCGTTGATAGCTTTATGCATCAAGCAAAACTAAAAGGCGTAAGTCAGCCGTTCTTCACCCTGTGTTTCTGTAGGTGTTTTAATGGTTTCCAAATAAGGCCACATCCATCACCCCCGACAGAATTCCCTCTAAGGTTGCTTTATATAACTGGATTCTCGCTGCACCCTGGGAGTGATTTTAATGTGCTTCCAGCATTTCTCCTTCTGTACTCTAACACCCTTACGCACGTTACTTATTCTTACTCACTATGAGAGACCTGTAGACGGTGAGAATAGCAGTGATAAATGTGGAATATGGGTTTTACTCATCTTAGATGAAGCTATTGTGCAAAATATCTGCAAAGACGTTAATTCTAAATTTCAAGAGGCAGTGGATCTACTTTCTTCTCCGGACAGGACTCCTTTTGGTTCTGCTCTTTGTTATCAGGATGCAAGGGCCTCTCCTCCACCTCTGCGCCGCTCTCAGCAGTGCGCTGATTCATGTTGGTCATGCGCTCGCCCGCAGTCTGTTTGCTGGCATTGTCATCATGCGGCGGCCCTTCCGAAGCTTTGATTTTTTCATGGTTCTTCTCCATAAGCTCATTTTGCGAGGGCTTTTCCTGTTGGGTGTCTTCTGCTGCGGACAGCGTCTCGAAGGCTGTGGGCTCGATGGTGCTGAGCTGGTAGTACAGCAGAGAAGTGGAGTCCTTCAGGACCTCAGAGGGGCTTTCCTCCTGGCTGTCGGAGATGCACAAGACTGCAGCCCCTGTCGGAAAAGGTCCCTGCAGGAGGATCTGATCCACACCTGGAGCTCCGTCTTGCTCCGGCAGGAGGCAGATAGGGTGCTCTGTGACCTCCTCCTGCTGGACCGCCTCCCCTTCCGCCTCCTCCCGCTCCCTCCTCTCCTGCTCCACCGCGCTCTGCAGGTGGAGCACGGCCGTCTCGTTCTCTCGCTCCAGGATATCCTGCTCCACAATGAGATCGTGAACCTCTTCCACCGACTGCACCTCGCTCTCTTCCAACTCTGAGTCCAGGCCGATGCCTGAGGACAAGGTCGGGGATGTGGGACACGTAGAAGAGGGTGACGCCAAGGGCTCGGATTCAGTGTACAGCTCCCCGGGTCCTTGTACTGGCATCCTCTGCTTCTCCAGGTCCAGGTTCATTATGGTATGCAGGTAGTGTGTCCGGACACGCAGGGGGTTGAACTCGATGCGACCCGCAACGTTGCCACAGCCATCCCTCGAACAGCCACATGGAAAAGACATCCGATCCACCTGAGGACAACAGTAGGCCCTGTTTAATTAACAATGTTAGATTTAATTGACTCTGGAAACCTAAATTAAGACAAATGGCACTGAATCTACATTAAGCATGCTCAAATAATCTCTTTTAGCAGGTCTCCCAGGGCCAACAGGGTTTACTTGACACTTGATGCCGGCCTGGCTGCAGCCGCAGTGGCGAGGGTCGCAGAACAGGCGGCAATCACAGCCACATTCCTCCCGGGAGAGGCGGATGGCTCTGAGTTCGGTTTTCTCCCGGGCGTCGATGCGCGCGATGCCAGAGGCTCGCAGTAGGGCTCGACGCCGCTTCGTGGGCAGAGGCTGAAGGTAGAAGCAGTCGTCCACCTCCACGGCGTCCACGTCGAGGTCCTCGTCCGATACGTCCTCGAGAGTCAGCAGGTCTGCCTGGGCGCACTCCACGGTGCCGTTCCTCGTCAGCTGTGGATGAGAACATGGAGCCGTGCAGAGACCTTATTCCTCGCTCAAGCACAGGATTTTGAGTTTATGTGTCAGAAGTCGAGTTCAGATTTCAGCGACAAAAAAATTAATTGATGTGGATATCAGGGTTTTATTGCCTGATACTGAATTCCTACTCTTTGCATTTTTTTTAAAGTAATTTAGGACATAAACAAGAACGAATGTGCTACAGATTCTTTAATGGAAGAAACAGAAAATAACAGATATGTGATAATATCCCCTTTTATACCTTTCTCTGGTTTTTACCTAACTCCAAAGGTGTACCTAAGAGCCAGCTGTTATTTGATAGATAGATTTATGGATCAAAAACAATCTGACTTCTTAGGTGTAGCTAGAAAGTTCTCCATGCCTCTACCATTCTCGGGCCTCATTCTAGGTTATTAGGGTATTCTGAACTAACTCGAAAGTTCTACTGATATAGGCTTAAATAAACCCCACTGAATTGAATTAGTCATGATGCGGGTAATGAAGGGGAGAAAGAAAATCCCCTTTTCCAGGATATGACGCGCTCATTGAGATAATATTGCCAGATCCTAATACTCTACACATTTATTTGTACATATTTTTATTAACAGCTCAGACTTGAATGTTCAGTCACCCAGCCGAGCTCTACTATAGGCTTAAGGAGTATCACCACCACTGACACCAACATCTGCTATTTAAAGTATTTAAAAAAACTATTATGGACAAGTAGGAATTACGGCGAGCACTAAGATAATGAAAATCAATGATGCTGTGAATTGAGTTGTTTGTGAGTTTTTTTTTTTAAGTGAAAATACAAACAACACTGTTGCTGTGAAAATGAAATTTGATGAATCAGTCCTTTTTGGGAAGTTTGTGCTGCAGTTTAACCTCCTGAACTTAACTGAGCTGATCACGTCACCTGAGTAAGGCGGGTGAAAACTTTTTATGCTCTCATGTTTACGCAGTGGAATCGTAATGAGGAAGGAAAAAAAGCTGTTTAAATATTGCAGACACCCATAGAAATATTCTGGAGAATATCAAAAGAAAGACTAAAATTACTGCCGTATCCTGCAACAAAGTGCGTTTTCACACTACAGTCTGAAAAAGAGATTCTGCAGGTATTTCTTTCTGAATGCCGACTTGGTGCAACAGCAATGATGGATACAATCAGTTTTTTCTTCACAGGTGCCAGAACATAAATATAATTGTTTAGCAAAAATAATTATCCTTCTCAAAGAAAGACAGCGAGGATAAAAAAAGTAAATACAAATATTTAACAGTGTTTCAATGAATTAATATTTATATTTTGTAAATACCATATTTAATAAATAACTAACTTGTGAAATTATTGATTCAAACTTGACTTTGATATTTGTTAATTTACTTCACTCTGCATGAATTTATTTATTTATTATTTTTTTATATTTTCCCTCAATCATCAGGAAAGTTGAAAACAAATTGCTTACATTTCATTTCATTGTTTTATTTAATAATAAATAAATTATGATATATTTCAATTGCTAAATTTAATTTTTATTAAATATTCTGCCAACTAAATATTTTCGACCTTTTTATTTCATTTTGTTAGTTATTGAATAGTGCTACCTTCACAATTTCATAATTTGGAAACAATCATTGCCTGATATCTGAATTTAACTGATATGAAAAAAAAGTTTTAACTGTGCCAAATGTTTTGTCTTATAACTGTTAGATAGAAGTTTTTTGATTGTTCCAGAAAAGCTCTTTTAACTGTATTCATAGGTCTAAGAGGAAAGCTGTGAATGCACCTTCATCTTGCGAGCGTTGAGCTTCTCTTGACGCAGGTGCTGGCGCAGCGTGTGCCTGTGGCTGCTCTCCTGTTCGCGGGCGAACTCGCCCAGCGTGTAGTGTCTGATGGAGGAGTGGTGGCGGGCCATGCCCAGCGAGCTGCCCCCCTGGCTGGGCACGCTGGTGAAGCCCTGCCGCCGGGGGAAGTAATACACCGTCACCACATCGAAGCGCACCCGCTTCCCGCGCGGCGACGGCTTGTGCTGTCTGAGGATGGAGGTGGCTGATGCAGCGGCGGGACAGGAGAGAGATAGAGACAAAGGTGTAGGATTGAGCGTCTCATCACCGCTGAGTTCGTCCTTTCTTTCCCCGTTTTCTCTCTTACGGGTGAACGGCGTGCTGGAAGGCGGGTTGAGGCTGTCACAGCTGTCTGCGCTTTCACTGCTGGAGATGTCATCGTCCGAGTCCTTAGGTGTGGAGAACAGAGAGCCGCTGTCCACCTCTTCATATCTTCGTTTGAGGCTTAGGGATGGACCTGCCTCCATGGGAACCTGCTATCTGAGGGCACAGATCAGCACAAGAGGGGACAGTGGGAAAAAAAGCACTACGTGACGAGATTTAATAACATTTTTTTCCATATAGATATTTCCAAGTTTAAACACTGTACATTTGTGTTGGCTATAAGACAAGCAGGTTTAGGTGTTTTCACTCCTGTTCCATTAAAACAAAACAAAAAAAAGAAACACAGACGACATCAGATGAAGGGAGACGCAATCCTGTCTCCTTTCATCTGTATTCCACCTCCATCATTTCATCTGCCTGCCCCCCCTACCCCACACACACACTCCCCCACCACCACCACCACTCCATCTTGAACATTGCACATTAAATTCAGTTCTGAAATTATCAAGTGTAGAGCCGTAACCACGGCAACTGGGCAAGCATAGTTTGCAGCAAAGAGCCTTGAAGCGAGCCGTCTCTATGGCATTAGCCCACCTGATTGTGTTCTAGATAGCACAAGGTGAAATGCATCGCATCTGCAGCTTAATCAGAGTGAAAGAAAGCGCCCGAATGGTTTATATCTGAGATTTTTACTTTAAAGATGTGACGCTAATCCAAATGAAGACACACACATGATGTTTTCTCTGTGCAAAAAAAGTTCATCAGCTTAACACAGTAAGCAATGCAAGCAGTTTCATCAGGGATGACTCAGACAAAGGTATGTATGCATGTATGTATAAAAACCAACAAACGGACGGCTGGACACAGAGAAAGGTGGATGCAATCATGTGTGGATAAATTGTTAAATAAATACCCAGGTGGTTAGATGGACAAACGGAAAGATGAGCGACGGATAGATGGATAGCTGCAAAGACAGTTGGGCGATCGTTAGGCTGAACCACTGATCCAGAATGAAACGCAAATGAAAAATCTAGCATTATAGATTTTCATCTAGCAGTGCATAATTAAGTCCAGATTTCATAAACAAAAAACTGGGAAAAGGTCTGTTAAATTATTGACCAAACAAAAACTGTGAGACAGATATTAACTTTAGCTTTCAAAATGCTCTGGGTGAAATCCTTTCAGTGCGAACAGGGGAAAATATTTGACCTAAGAGGACCTTTAAAAATGTGTATAAGTCCCTATATAAAATTTTTCCCAATACTAATTATACTTTAATATACGTCCTTATCTCTGCCCTGAGTTTCAGTCAATCAGCACATAGGGAAGTAAAGAGCACATAGGCAGGGGTCCATAGTAACAAGTAAGGAAACTTCTTCAGCTAGTAGGCCTCTTTTATCTGGCTCTGTAGTCCATGCCACCCTGGGCAGTGAGCCATGTTAACCCTATTGAATAACAACCATTGCCTCTTTGTTGATTGTGATGGTAGTTTTTAAAGCAGGCAGTAGATTACGTAAAAGATCTGTCAGTGTAAGTCAAAACTACTAATGACAACCTAATATTTTTGAGAAAAAAGGAAATTTCTCCTGTTGCTTTACTAAGCCCATTATTATAAGCTATTATAAGCCCAGGTATTAAGACATAATGTGTAAGACATAAGTGTAAAATTGGAACCAATAAAACATCTACCGAAATAAGGAAACTATTGTGGTCCGAGAGCCATCATGAGCATTAATTTGCTTGATGCTTGGGATGGTTTTGAAATGGCTTACATTATCTAACACAGCGTGTGAGAGAGTCTGAATATTACCAAATCTGTGTGACTAATAATAATAATCTATCTTTATTTGTCAGTGAAATGCTTTTTTCTTTGGTGTAACCAGACTGAGGCAGCCTACATTGTGGTGCCAGGTAAGCGGTAGCACACACTGAATGCTGTGGTGATTTGAACCCATGACCTTCCAATTGGAAGTCAGGCGACATACCGCTTGAGCTATCCAGCTCCTTAAATAAAGTCCAGGAAGTTTTCACAACCCTTCACTTTTAATTATTTTGTTACATTCTACACAAATTATTTTAAGATTATCAGACATACATTCACATTTTGGATATGATGCCGCAAAGTTAGCTCGCCTATGTTTAGGTAGTTTATCCCATTTTCCTTTCAAGTACTTCTCAAACATGATCAGGTTGGATGCGAGAAGTCTGTGCAGCCGTTTTCAAATCTTTCCAGAGAAGTTCAATCAAATACAAACCTGGATTCTTGTGTTGACCACTCCAGGACATTTGCAGAGTGGTTCTGAAGTGAATCCTCTAAAATCTTGGCCATGTGTTGAAAAATAAACCTTCACCCCAGTCAGAGGTCACGAGCGATTTGGAGCAGGTTTTTATGTCTCTTTACGTTGCTTCGTTCATCTTCCCCTCCATCCTGATTGGTCCGCCAGTTACTGACGAAAAACTTCCCTATGGCACGATGGTGCCACAGGGCGGTATTGGGCCAATAATGAGCTATGCCTGGTTTCCTCCAAGCATGACGACCCTAGAGTTCAATATTTGTCAATGAAATTTGTTTTTCAGATGGTTTTTCAGTCCTTCAGGTCGCTTTTTGCAAACTCCAGGCCGACTGCTGCGTGCTTTTTTATTAAGGAGTGGCATTCATCTGGCCGCTCTATCATAGAAGCCTGATTGGTGGATTACTGCAGAGATAGTTCTCCTGTCTCCACAGAGGAAATGGTGGAGCTCTGAAAAAGTGACTAGCAGGTTTTTAATCATCCCTTTGACTGCGGCCCTTCTTACCTCATCGTTCATTTTGGAGGGCAAGTTAACTCCGGGAAGAGTCCCGGTGTCTCT